>PVKE010045783.1:0-12494 GCA_004027555.1 Craseonycteris thonglongyai | reverse complement strand
AGAACAGTGGAATGAGTGGATGGTTAGCAGCGAAAAGTCATTCACAAAAGGAGGAAACATGCGTGCGCCACAATTGGATGTTTTGTGTAACTTTTGTCATAAAAGCCTGGAATGATATTACTGAAGAAACAGTAATCAGGTCTTTTAAGAAGTGTGGTATATCAAATTCTTTGGACGGTATGGAGGATGACTTCTTGTGGCAAGATGAAGGGGAAGCCGAAGCTGAAGCCGCACCATCTGATTCGGAATTTGATCCATATGATGACTGTCTTACAAATGTACCACAAGAGGTCATTGATGAACTTATGATGTCAGAAGAACATGATGAGGATTTTGAAGGATTTTAAGCTCACAATGCTCCTCTGCCTAGAAAAACCTCTTATCATCCCAGTCAGTCACAAACAAGCGTTTTCTGCAAGTTCATGTAATTTTCTTTCCAGATGATTCTATCATTGTTAATGTTCTCTTTTGGATTTCTTGTTTCTCGGTCAAGTTCATGGCATTGCCATTTGTGAAGAGACTTCCATTTATCATATCAATGTACGGTATATTACGGTATGTTCGAAAAAGGTCATTCATTAAAAATTTAATTAAAAAAAGAACTGGTGTTGCCTCGGAAGTGGGGGGTAGTCTTATACAGCGAATATAGGCCTAAACCTGTGTTTTAACTGTAAAATTAGGGGCTCGTCTTATACGCCCAGTTGTCTTATACGCCAGAAAATACGGTACTTGGTGATTTCTTCTATAAAACGAAAGGTGCACTGAGAAGTGAATGATGATGTAGTTAATATACAATAAGGTTATACTTTAAATTAGAAGTGCAGGGATGAGTTCTATTCTATAGTGCAATGTATAAGTGTGATGATTGCTAATATTACTCCTATGTTTTAAATAAATACAGGGATAAAGAAACTGAGTGCAAGAAACTGTTCTAAGGGTTTGAGTCACTTTCTGGCTTTGAACAATTGAAACATTTTTTTTTTTTAATTAACTTTCTAACTGTAGGGAAAGTACCTGAAAACTCATTGCATTGGCTACTTTAAAGGGTATTGCAATTGAAACTTAAATTCTTTTTATTTCCCTATTAAAATCTGCTGTCTCTAAAACATTTACAAAAGATCAGAAAGGCCTAATTAATAATTTATGAAAAAGGAGGAATAGAGCTTCTATGAAAGAAAAAGGTCATCTTCAAGAATTTGCCATCAAGTTTTGGGTTAGACATTAATTCCAGTATTTTAAGTAATTAGACATTAATTACCAATGTCTCAAGAAATGAGTAAAGATGCAATCTTTTCAGACTCTCAGTAGTTTTTCTTCTCTACATTAGTCATTCATCATCAATATTTACCTACTAGGGGTAGGAGATATAACAGTGATCAAGACAGGATCTCTACCTACCTTCCGTACATCCTGTGGAGTGATAGGCAAGGACACTGAGATTAAGTGATTAGCTTTGGGGCAGAGTTTGAACATTTAATGCAGTCTTTTTCATCAGGAAAGTGTTTCCAGACAAATTATATCTGAATGGTGCAGATGTTAGCCTGGTAAAGAAGAGAAATGAGACAGATCAGGCAGCTATGTGGTCAAAGCTAGAAAGTCCTTCAAGTATTCTTATGACTTTTCCCTTTTCCTAAGTTAAGAGGGAGCCATCTGGAGAATATTTCTGACAACTGTATCCATATTTGTCCCCCCTAATTTTGCTATAGTTTTTTTCTCCCTCTCATTACACTGTCTTATTTATTTCAGAGCACTTACCTAAAATTAATCTTTTTATTTTTAATGTATTTTTCTTTATTTGCCAAATGTATTATAAATTAGTACCTGCCCCCCCCCCTCCATTTTTTTAATCATTATTTTGTTTATATTACTTTTAAAAATCTAACATGTAGGTGGTAAGAAAGTAGAGGACCAAAGATGAAACATAATTTATCACTTATGCAGAAATCCAAACAATTACACTAGAATGTCACAGGAGGCAGATGGACCAAGATTAGAGTCCTTTAAGTGCCATCAATGTTGACATAAATAGATTTTTAACCAATGAACTTATGCCCTTTTTTGCTCTCTTGAAAGGGTTATTAGTGGTTACAATGGAGACTAAGGTATGTGGCTGGTTATACGGGGTCTCTTGTAGTTCCATATAAATTTTAGGATGATCTGTTTTAGTTCTGTGCAAAATGCTATTAGTGTTTTGATACAGATTGCATTGAATCTGTAGTTTGCTTTGGGCAGTATGCACATTATTAACAATGTTAATTCTTCCTGTCCATGAGCACAGTATATTCTTCCATTTATTTATGTCTTAATCAATTTCTTTCTTTAATGCCTTATAGTTTTCTGAGTACAGGTCTTTTACCTCCTTGGTTAATTTATTCCTAGGTACTTTACATTTTTTGATGAAATTGTAAATGGGTTTTTTTGTTTGTTTTTTTATTGTCTTTGACAGAGAGAGAGAGAGAAACAGAGACAGAGACAGAGACAGAGAGAGAGAGAGAACCAAACTGGGGGAACGCCCCAGCTCAGCACATGGGTCCGCAAGGGCCGGGGCCAGGATTCGATCCCCGGTCCCTGGCACTGCAAAGTGAGCGCTTAACCCACTAAGCCATCCTGGCTTCCCCGCGGTTGTTTTTTTAATTTCTCAAAGTAGCATTGAGAAAGAAGAACAAAGTTGGAGGTACCACACTACTTGATATCAAACTCTACTAGAAGTTTATAGTAATCAAAACAGCGTGGTACTGACATAGAAACAGACACATATATCAATAGAATAGAATAGAGAGCACAGAAATAAACCCATGTCTATATGATTATTTAATTATGAAAAAGAAGGCAAGAATATACAGTGGGGTAATGACAGTCTCTTCAATAAGTGGTACTGGTAAAATCGGACAGATACATGCTAGAACCAAAACGAGGCCACCTTCTTACACATTACACACAAAAAAACCCTCAAAATAGATTAAAGATTTAAATGTAAGACATGAAACCATAAAACGGCCAGAAGAAAACATGGGCAATAAACTCTTTGACACTGGCCTTAACAATTTTTTAAACTGATATGTCTCCTATGGCAAAGACAACAAAAGCAAAAATAAATAAAAGGGACACCAAACTCAACAGCTTCTGCACTGCAAAAGAAACTGTCAACAAAACAAAAGTGTAGTCTACAGAAATGGAGAAGATATTTGCAAATGGTTTATCTGATAATGGATTAATATCCAAAATCCATAAAGAATTCATGTAGCTGAACATAAAAAAAAATCAATTAAAAATAGATATTGGGGGAAAGCTGGGGTGGCTCAGTGGGTTAAGCGCTCACTTTGAAGGCCGGGGGACTGAGGATCGAATCCCAGCCCCAGCCCATGTGGACCCACATGCTGAACTGGGGTGTTCCAATAGACACATGAGAAGATGCTCAGCATCACTAATTATCAGGGAAATGCACATCAAAACAACGAAATATCACCTTACACCTGTCAGAATGCACATCATTAATAAATCAACAAACAAGTGTTGGTGAGGATAAAGGGAAAAGGGAACTTTCATGCCCTGTTGATAGGATTGTAAATTGGCACAACCACTATGGAAAAGAGTATGGAGTTTCCAAAAAAAATTCAGAATAGAACTTAGAAATTTTAATTTTGGATACTTATCTGAAGAAATCTAAAACACTAATATGAAAAGATATGTATCCCTATGTTCGTGAAGAATTATTTACAATAGCCAAGATATGGAAGCAACCTAAATGTCCATTGATAGAGAATGGAATAGTATTCAGCCATAAAAAGAGAATGAAATCTTGCCATTTATAATAACATGGACGGACCTAGAAGGTATTATACTAAGTGAAATAAGTCAGACAGAGAAAGACAAATACCATATGATCTCACTTATATGTAGAATCTAAAAACAAATAAATGAACAAACAAGCAGAAACTGATACAGAAAACTGATGGTGGCCAATAGGAGAGGAGTTGGGGGATGGGTGGAAAAGGTGAGAGGGATTAAGAAGTACAAGTTGCCAATTATAAAAACAGTAACAGGGATGTAAAGTGCAACATAAGGAATCAATAATAATATAATAACTATGTATGGTGTCAGAGTTATTGGGATGATCACTTTGTAAGGTACATAATCTAATCACTATATTTTACACCTGGGAACTAATATAACATAGTATATGACTGTAATTGAAAAATAAAAATTTTTAAATGAAAAGAAGAATGTGTTTGGATCAGTAACCACCAATCACAAAGGAAAAAGAAAAGAACATGTACATTCCATTGAAAGTGAGAGTCTGAAATGAGGAAAACTAGCAGTTGATTTATAATATGGTCAGTATGATTTCCAATTCACCAAAAGCTGAATTCTTATCTGCAATTTCACAATGATTCACCTGTAAACCTGTTACTTCTTCTATCCCGTTCCTATCTCTACCTCTCAAAAATTTTTCAGTTCAAACAATTCACGGTCCACCCCAAAACCATTTCCTCCTGAATGTCTTTGCTTAACTACCAGGGAGACAAAGGAGAGTGTTTTGTTTTGTTTTTTTTCAGTTGTTTTACAGTCCAGACAACTCAGCCACCCAGATGACACTTAACTCCTATTATATTTTCTCCCCCAACATTGGCCTGAAATTTTATGTTTTCATATTTCTACCATTGCAATTCCTTTTTTGATTAACATTTATTAAATTGAATTAGAAGACAATTGTTGTGTAATTCCAATATTCTCCAGAGGTTTTGTACTCAAAAGTAAGCCAAAATGAATGTCATGAGGCCAACACCAGGCATATCTAAGAGCTATGTCATTTCTGTGATATAGACAACAGAAATCTCCAGAGGGAATGCGTATCTTGGTTGGTATGATAAACCCTAACATCTAGAGGGAAGGGAACATTGAGGGCTTTTTGTCCAATACCCTCTTTTTATACATTTGGAAACTAAGGACATAAAGGTATTAAATAGATCAAGGCTCCAGGAATTCTAACCACCAGGTCAGTGGTCTTCCCATCCTACTGGGTCCAATTATGTGTACAAATTACATACAAGTACAAACATTTTTAATTAGCTATTTAATACTTAGATCCAGTTTGAATTTTATTTTCAGATTATGATTATGTTTTCTTAACTGAAAATGATTGATCTTTGTCTTTATATGTCTTATGTAAGTTTTGCAACCATAGAATTTTCTTTTCATTTTGGTAGTAGTACTATCGTGATATACTAAATTTACAGAGACACAACCATGGATAAGAGGATATCTCCAAAAACCATCACAATTTAACCATTTTTAATTTTGATTAAATTTTTAAACTGCTCTGTTATGACTAATTATAAAGAGATTACAAAATAAAAGGCATATTTGCTTAAAAGATCCAAAATAATGTACCATGAATTTTGTCGAAAATACTAGCCATTTGTCAGTATCTCATTAAAAGCCTGTGGAATGGCCAAATAGAACAAGCTCTATTTGCTTTAAAATAGAAGACATTTAAAAATCAGATATATATCATGGGAGACCCCAAAAGACCCAGAGTTATCTTCTGGAGGGCGGGCCCCTTGTAGTACAGGCTTCCCCTGCTAGGTGAGTGTTCTAGGAATTCATCTGCATCCATGTACCAGCAGGTGTTGTGAGAGGCTGCATTTGGCTTCAGTGAAATTTTTTTGGAGACTCGTTCAACACATTTGCCCATTTCATGATTGGTGATTTACTGGTACGTGAATACCATGTGGCATGACAATGCACCTGCCCACACTGCACTGAGTGTTCAGCAGTTTTTGACCAAAAACAGCATGACTTTTTGCCCCACCCTCCCTATTCACCTGATCTCCCCACAAGAAACTTTTGTTTGTTTGTTTGTTTCCCTGGATATAAAAAGTCCTCAGAGGGAAAGGTTTTGCCAATGTGGAAGAGGTGAAACAAACAATGACAGAATCCCCATCAGGTATTAAAATGGACAAATTCAAATACTGTTTGGAGCAGTACAAAAAGCATTTTGATAGCTGTATTGCATCGAATGGAGAGTACTTTGAAGGTGACTGCAGTTCAGATATGTAAGAATACACAAATTTTTATAAATAAATTTTTTTTTTAGCAGGTTCCTCCTTATATGTGTATATATATGTAGATATAAAAAAATACTTTAACACATAATCACTTGACAATTTGGTGAGTTTATATTTTGCTAGCATATTTAGGTGAATATATAGAAATTAAAACCAAAGTTTAATTAATATAATTTTTGCTTATTTATTTACTAAATATTAATGTCAACACAATTGTTATTTCTTTTTAAAAAAAGATTAATTTTATTGTGTTTTTAAAGATTTATTTTATTGTTTTGACAGCGAGACAGAGACAGAGGCAGAGACAGAGAGAAAGGGAAGGGCCCAGAGTTTCCATAATTGTACGTCATCAGTTTTCAACATGGTAATTTGTTCCACACAAAGTGGACACTGGCTGGTCTGGGATTTTATCCTTGGTGCCCAGAGTTGCAAGGTCAGCTCTTAACTCGCTAAGCCGTCCAAGCTTCCCCTGTTATTTCTTTCATATTAGGTAGTTTTTCTTCTAGAAACTCATGAGCCACAATATTTACTGTGTTCCAAGGGAGGTTTATCAATTAAATAGTGTTACAAAATTTAAATATTATACTATATTTTAAAAAGTATTAACACTCTGTAGTCATCCAAGCATAATTGCTATTTCTTTGAGTCATCTAGCATTCTAGAGCTATGCTTTCTTTTATTATTTAGGTACAATAACTTGTAAAGGCTCCCACTTAAAATTTTGGGAAGTCCAATATCCTTCCAATATTTCTATGAATACTAAGGAGATGTTCTTTTTTGTAAGTTACTTATTATATATTGCTCCTTAGTCCTTGGCTATTTCAGACTGCCTTGTAGTTGGATCTGTGCATTGCTAATGATATCTTGGTTCCCTCTTTATCTTTCTTGAAAAATAGCTTTATTGTAATGTAATTCACATACCCTACCATTCTCCCATTTCTTGGTTTTGTTTTGATAAGAGCATAAGAAAAAACTCCTTTTTCCCCTAAGGCAGCAATTTCTTGGGATACAATAGACAGTTACAGAAAGAACTGAATAATTTAAAGTCAAAATGAGATGCCTTTTTTTTTTAGACCTATAGGCATTTCTGCTATAGAGGAATCCAGTATCAGTCACCTCTTCTCTGAGGTTCTGTTTTGCCACCTTATTGATGTACGTGCCTTCAGTGAATCTTAGTTCAAAGAACGGAAACCTGGACGTTAGTATTTTTCCTTAATGGCTTCATGTCTGTGAATTAAATTCAAAGGTAGAGCTCAAGATCAGAGATGTATAGAGAAGAAAGTAAAATATTATTTATTTTTCTTCTACAATTTTTGTTTCACCATCTAGTAATACAAATAAGGTTAATCAAACTATGTTGAATGCTGCTTGTGCCAATATGGTATTTAGAAAGCTTTGCCTAAAGCCAGATTTTCCCGTTTCCATTTGGTCAACAGCATTTAGAGTGGAATGTTTAATGACTACTTCTCAAAGAGCCTTCCAGGGATGACCTTCATTAGAATTTCAGGAGAGGTTTTAAGAGGTTGATGCCTACATATCAACACAAAATCAGGACCTCTGTAGGTTTTGCGTTTTGTATAAGTACCACTCATAATCCTCATACACAACAAATTTGGCTTAGTTTGTCTATTCTTGTTCTTGCTAAGTATACATTTTCAATTTTATGGCTGTACTCACATTTCTCAAATGTTTATAACAGTGCTCTCATTGCTCATATTTTTTCTGTATGTTCTGTTTGTGACTTATGTCTTCAATCAATTTAACTTTAAAAGAAAAGTTACGACAATTTACCCACTGTTTTTAAGATTTAAAGCAAATCCATCTCTGGGATTTAACTCGATTACTATTAAATTATTTTCTATACTATTTTACTTTTAATTTGATTTTAATATTCTTCAAATGATATTGGTAGTCTACCAAAAATTATTTATTGACTATTCCCACTATTTTTTAGATTCTCCTATTTTAATGCAACCTAAACTATTTTTGTATGACACTATTTTTCAAATAATCTTTTTATTGAAAATTTTGCCTATTCATTTTACTGTTGAGGGGCATTTGAGTGTTTCCAGTTTTTTATTTTCATAGATACTGTTGTTATGAATGTAGATATTAGTGTATGTTGATTAATAATTGTATGTATGCATTTCTTATGCATAGATTTCTAACAGTGATATTACAGATTCGTATGGTATGCATATGTCTGGGTGTAGTCAATACTTTCAGTTCTGCAAGGTGGCAGCCATGGAAATTTCAGTTGTTCCACTTCCTTACCAGCAGTTTTCATTGTAGCTCTTCTGGGGGATTGTGAAGTAGCATTATAATGCTATTTTAATTTTCATTGTCCTGAAGACAAAGAAATTGTGGATAGTTTTATGCATTTACTGTCAATTTTAATATCTTATTTTGAGAATATCTCTTCAATTTTTACTCATCCTTTTGTTGATTGCTAGTACTTTTCTTATTTTTTAACATGACTCAGCAATTAATTGGTTAATTCCCTTTGCTACATAATATTTTTATTGTCTTCACTACTCTGTTTTGTGCTTCATTTATTCACTTATATTAATTTTGAAAGGAGATATATAGAGAGAAATGTAGGTATAGACTTAGATATATGTATCTCCAAAGGAAGGAAAATATTGTGAAAAGTAACTCTCCTTATCACTATTGATAAAATGCTTTATTTAACTTCCCAAACCAAGTTTCTCTGAGCTGTCTCCCCACGTCAGTGCTGACTGATTTATGAAAATGATAGGTAGGATTTATTAATATTATTTATTTTTTTAAAGATTTATTTTATTGTTTAGAGAGCAGACAAGAGAGAGACAGAAGGAGGGAACGGGGGAGGGCCCAGAGCAGTCTCCATAGTTGTACATCTTTAATCATAACATAGTTTCAGTCCACACAGGTGGATGTGGGGTCACACAGGGCAGGAACCAAACTGGGGGCCTCTAACATGGGAAGCGAGGTAAGAACCTTTGCCACCATCCTGGTGTTTACCAGTGTGCCACAGGTCAGCATAGGGATCTGGACAGTCCAGGGTCAGGATTCGATCCCTGGACCTCATGGTGGCAAGGCAAGCACTCAGCCTGCTGAGCTATCCTGGTATCCCCCGTAATATGATTTTTAAATGGCTTGTTACCCTGCTATTCTGATACCTGTGACTAAGAATGGATATTTATGTTATTGCCGTATATGTTTAACTCATATTTTTATTCACTGCTCTAGCACATTTCAGTAAACCACAATACATTTTAAGGATTCCATTTTAATTAATCTATTGGCTTTTTCCATATATGTTTGATTGCATTATTATTATAGTGCTTGTCTAGAATAGGTATCAAACTTTTCACAATCTACTTAGAGTTAATTTTGGACTACTTTGAGAAAACTGTAAGCATTTTGTAATTTTTTAGTCCAGTTCATCCTTTTTCTGTCCTTTATTATATATATTTTCTTTTTAGATTTCATTTTATTTGATGACTTGAACCACACAATTAGCTCAGTTTCCTTTGTATTTATTTATCTTGTTTGGAATTTGTTGTGTTGCTTGAATATGTAAATTCAATTTTTTTCACGGAATTTGAGAAATTCTTGAAAATAAATTCTCTAGTATTTGTTCCATTCTATTTTTTTGTTTGCTTTGCCTTTGAATCCAATTATACATATTAAATAAAACTTTTTGATATTGTCTTTCAAGTTTCTGAGACACTGTTTATGCTTTAACCTCTTTCTCTCTGTTATTAAAATTGGATAGTGTCTATTGATGTTTCTTTAATTTCACTGACTCTTGTATCATCTCCATTCTGCTTTCAATTTTATCTGATAAATCTTTTTTATATGTGTGTGCTTAAATTTACTATATTTGTATTCATTGAAGGCTTATTTTTCTTTCCGTAGTTATAAGAACTCTTTTAATGCTCTTCTCTGATAATTCCAACTTTTGCCTCACCTCGGTGTCTCTGTCTGTTGATTATATTTTATGTTTAGAATGAGTCACATTTTCCTTCATAGTGAAGACAACTTTGGATTTTGAATGTTACATCATGACAACTTTGTATTCTATAGTCTTCTGAAGATTTCTTATATTCTTGTTTTTGTAGGCATTTAATTTGGAGAAAAACAGATTGCTAAACTGGTCTTTGGAGAATCAATTTAAATTTGGTTTAAACATTTACCATTTTGCTTAGGTTCTGGGTGTGTCTGGTTCAGGGTTCAGCTGGAAACTTGGCAATCTGTGTTTCTCTTCTGACTGTTTTATACCCAGGATTAATCCCTCACTTGCTAGTGACTCTCACCACCCTGTTCATTGTCCTCTGCTTTCTCAGATGGCAGAATTTCTTTGGAACTTCAGTGACCTAGTACCATATAGCAACCATAACTTGTCCATGTGCCAAAGCTTACAAAACATGGTAATTACCAGATTTAATTTTTTTCTTATGAGTATCAACTTGCCGTCAAGATATTTTTTTCTTTTATTTAGGTGAAAAACATTTTTTGATTAATTAATTGACTTATTTTTACACTTACATTGTTCCCAGGTATACAATTCTACAATATATTGTCTATATATTGCATTATTTGCTGACCACCCAGAGTCAGCTCTTGTTCAATCACCATATATTTGATGCCCCCTCCATATTCCCCCACCCTGCTCTCCCACCCACCTTCCCCCTTACCCTCAGGTAATCACTAAACTATTCACTGTGTCCATGAGTTTCTGTTTCTTTGTTACTTTCAGTTTTATATTCCACCTATAAGTGATGTCATATGTTTCTTGATTCTTTCAGTCTGACTTATTTGCTTAATAAGATGTTTTCAAGGTCTGTCTGTGTTGTCAAAAATTGCTATGTTTCATCTTATTGTTGAATAGTATTCCGTTGTGTGAATGTACCACATTTACGTTGCGTAAATGTAGTTTTGGTGAAATTGTATATTGTAAAGTCCTTTATAAGAAGACAATTTTTGATAAAACCAACAAAATGTGTACTATGTATATTATAGCATTCCATCTTCTAATTAAACTTAGGAGGTGATATTTGGACAGATAAAAGAGATGCCATGATTTTATCATTACAGTATTTTTAATATTGACAAATTGGAAACAAACCAAATTCAGAAGAGGATTAGTAAAATATTATGATCCACACTTACAGTTGAAAACTTTGCATCCATTAAAGTTTTTATAACAAATTTATATTTATTGATATTTTGAAAATCTGCCCTGTGTTGCTGAGCCAAAAAAATAAAATTGATAACTTCCAGGTATCATGTTATTACAGTTGTATAAACTGTGTATATATTACACATATATCAATGATCTGAAAGTTGTATATAATAATTTTAAGTGTTAACAGTGAGTATATTTTGTTGGTACAATCTCAGGTATTATTTTGGGTTTCTGAACTTCTCTAAACTATATTTATTATCTCATTTAACAAATATAGCTCATGGAAAAAAAAAAAAAGGAAAAAACCTCTTCTTACCTCCACCTTTTAAATGCAATTTCCAATTTTGAGAATACCATTTTTATATTTCTACCTATTTAAATTTCACCTTCTGAGGCCCAGATGAACACTTCTAGGAAGTTTGCCTTATTTGAATTACTTATAAAAAACATGTTTTCTTATGTCTTGTGTCTTAGTTTTGACCATCTCTTCTATGTTTTTTTCAGTACCTAGACTAAGTACTATTTATCTTTTATTTCCCTATATGTGTAGATCTAAGTACCACTTATATGGTAGACAAACTCCTAGTGAATATAGTAAAAGTATCATCATGATTTTACATAAATAATATAAGCACAAAGAAATTAAATATTTATCTGAATGTCAAAAATCTAATTGATAGACTACCAGCAATGGTCTTAGATTATGAATGGCCACAAATAAAGTACAGCAAAAATATTCTTTGCAAGATTCAAAACACACAGGACTCTTAATTTTTGAAAACATAGTTAGATAAAGGTTGTAGAAAAGTAAATGATTAATGTCATAACATCACTGGTGAAATTGATGAATAGATATGCAATTAGATCATTAGTATAGTTAAAATGGTTCAGGAGACACTAAATATTCTAGTCACTCTTATTAACTAAGGAGATATGGGGAATAATGAAGCTTATCTTTATTATATCAAATAAAATAATTTCCTACCCCCTACTATGTCTTTGAAAAATTTTAAAATATGATTAAAGCATTCTAGAGATTATATTTTTATTTATATAAAAAGAGATGAGACATTTAGTTGCCTGAGAATAACTCCTTAGAGTTAAAGATGGTTCATTTATTTTGTCAGTTTGAGGTTGCACTTGACAGTGATAGAGTCCATCTCTAGTGCACTGTAATTTTTTACCAGAGTTTCAGTTGCAGTAAAAGGAAACTAAAACAGATCAGATTGAGCATTAAAAAATTCTTTTTTTTT
>PVKE010045782.1:0-12494 GCA_004027555.1 Craseonycteris thonglongyai | reverse complement strand
TGAGCCCCTGGGATGAATCCCACTTGGTCATGGTGAATAATCTTTTTAATGCATTGTTGTATTCTGTTAGCTAAAATTTTATTTAAGATTTTTGCATCAGTGTTCATCAGTGAGATTGGCCTATAGTTTTCCTTTTTGGTATTGTCTTTCCCAGGTTTTGGTATTAGGGTGATATTAGCTTCATAGGAAGAGTTGGGTACACAAATTGTTTATCATTAAAAAAGCAAGGTCGAGTAATGAAGATCCCTTCACTGTGTATTCTGCCCACAGTTTTGATACTATTCAAAAACTGAGGACCTGGGAGATTTGTTCAGAGGTCCCCCACCCCCACACCCCTACAGAGTCTTCTCTGCCTATCTCGACAGCCATGGGACTATATCATGAAATTTGAAGTTCATTATTATAATCCTGAGGCCTTGTCTAATCCAGTGGGAAGTCAACAATAACAAAAAACAATTTTCTGGAATATCTAAAATATGCAGTTAATTGGAACCCAGAAAGCCCTCTCCCTGAATAAATGAAGAACCGAATGTATTTTTTTTTCTTTGAAATTGATTCAACGACAAACATTTGGAAATCGTGGATGTTAGTTCCTTCAAAGAGGATAGGAATGTCTAACATAGGCACCTGTATTTTCTGCCCCAGTTTTCCAGAAATTACAAGTACAAAAAAGAGTTTGGGGGAGAAAGAAACACAACATAAGGACAGTAGAAGCATCTAGACTTTGCAGTTGTGCTGCTAAAAAAGTTTTATACTCCTCTTAGTTGTATGCCAGGGTAAGCAACTCCACAAAGAATCATGTCTTTCAAAGAGCAGACATTCTGAATTTTGAAGTCTAATTTATCACATTTTTCTTTTATGGATTTCACTTTTGGTAATCTAAGAGGTATTTGCCTAACATGAATGAGGTCACCAAGATTTTCTCTTATGTTTTTCTCTGAAAGTTTTATAGTTTTACATTTAGATCTGTGGTCCATTTTTGACTTATTTTTTATATATGGGACGAGGTATGTATTGTAGTTCTTTTTTTTTTTTTTGCACTTTATTTGAAGTTCATTTTTTAATATATGGATTTCAAATAATTCCATAACCATTTGTTGATAAAACTTCCTTTCTCGCTGAATTACTTTTGTACCTTTGTTTAAAATGAACTGATCAAATATATATGAGTCTATTTTTGGACTCCCTATTTTGTCCCATTGATCTATCTGTCTGTCTTGATACCAATACCACAGTCTTTTTTTTTTCCTTTACCAGTTATCAGTTTCTTTTCTTTTTTTTAAATATTTATTATATTGTTTGAGAGAAGGTGAGGGAGAGAGAGAAGAGAGAGAGAGGAGGGAAAAGGGCCCAGAGCAGTCTCCATAGTTGTACATCATTAGCTGTGACATGGTTTTATTCCACACAGGTGGATGTGGGGCCATGTGGGGACTGGAACTGAACTGGGGGCCTCCCACATGGGAGGTGAGAACCTTCGCTGCTGAGCCATCTCGGTGGTTACCAGTTGTGCCTCAGCTCAGTATTATGGATTTGCACAGGCCAGGCCAGGAATTGATCCCCGCACCTCATGGTTGTGAGGCAAGTGCTCAACCGCTGTGTCTTTGATAGTAGAGCCATTGCAGCTTTCTTCGATTAACGTTAGTGTGGTGTATCTTCTTCCAGCCTTTTACTTAGTGACTTCATATTTAAAGTGGGTTTCTTGTAAGCAACATGTGATTTGGTCTTGTTTTTTCTCATTTGAAAATCTCTGTTTTTTTAATTGGGGTATTGAGATTGTTTACATATAATGTGATTATTGACTTGGTTTGTTTTAAACTGATCACATTGTTATTTGTTGTTTTGTGTATCCAGTCTGTTCTTTATGAATTTTTTTTCTTTTGTGCCTTTGTTTGGAATGAGCATTCTTTTTTATTCTTTTTTTTTATCTCCTTTGTTTACTTAATAACCAAATCTCTTTATTATTTGTCATTGCTTTAGCATTTGCATTATATATCTTTAACTTACCACAATCTGTCTTCAAGTGATGTCATACTAATTAATAGGTAGTATAAGAATCTTGAGAGTATACATTGCTTTTTCTTTCCTCCTGACCTTTGTGCTATTGTTGTTAATACTTCTGTGTTCGTTATAAACCCTACTATTCATTGTCATTATTTTTGCTTTAAGTAGTCAATTGTGTTTTAAAGAGATTTAAATAAGACAAATGTGTTTTATACTAATCTACATAGTTACTTACCATTTATGGAGCTTTTCATTCTTTTGTGTATATCCAGATTTCCATCTGATCTTACTTTCCCTTTACCTGAATGACTTCCTTTAACATTTCTTGTAGTGAAGGTCTGCTTGTGATGAATTCTTCTATGTCTGAAAATGTATTTTATTTTGTTTAAAAGTTACTTTCACTGGGTATAAAAATCTTATTTGACAGTTTTTTTGTTTGTTTTTTTATTTTTAGCATTTTAAAGATGAGGCTCCACTGTCTGCAAACTGTCTTGAACATCTTTGCCCCAAACTTCCTACATTTACAATTTCTGCCATGCTCAGAGAGCGTCAGCAGATCTCTGTCGCCTACGATGGCAGTCTCCTCCCTTGTAGGTGGTAATGTCAGCAGGTCTGAAATCCAGCTGTCACTGCCTTTCTTTTCACAACCCTTCCTCCATGGTCTCCTAGATTCCCTGAAGGTAGAGGAGGTAGAATGAATGGAAAATTGTCACCAACTTCATTCTTATGAGTGGGTTGGACAAGGTTGATGTAGGGGGTCTAGTGATTTGGGGTTGATCAAGGGAAAAGATGTGACCATGAGGTGGCAGGAGCACACACAGGTTTTATTGGGCAATACTTTGGCAGGTTTGCATGGGGAGGTGGCTGGAGGAAAGCCCCTCGGGGTAGAAGTGTGTCCGGAGACTATAGTGGGAGAGTTGAGGGTAAGTTCTAAGGAAGGGAGGGGGATAAGGGAACTCTAGGGGAGAGGGGAACTGGAGAGAGGGCCTGTGTGCATCTAGATGATGTCGTTCAACAGCACGTAGGGGATTCTATCTAGCTCAGCGAACTCCTCCAAAGGGCTGTAGTGGCTGCGGGTCTTACAACTACAAGGCTCTGTCTTGATGGTTAGAAGACTCTAGGTGGCGTTTTGTGTGGTGTGCAAAGCAGGCAGGCTTTACATGGCTACAGATCTGCTTGTTTGGGCTCTTTTATAAATAATTGGGTGTGTAAAAATTTGAGTTTGGTACCAGCAGGCTTTTGAGCTCCCAGTTCTCATGCTATAATGAAGAAATAAACAACCTATGGGCCAATATACCTAGCCACCTTTGGCTCATTTATGTAACGGTCAGACTTATCTCTGTTGATTTTGGTAGCGGGGATGGGAGTTGAAAGGAGCAGGAGACAGTTTACAAAGAAAGTAGGGGCCCCATTGTTCTTCTGTCCTTTGTCACGATCGTCTAAGCATTATAGATGTTGGTGAGCATACCGTCTCCTGTAAGCTCGCTGGCAAATCTCTGTGTTAGCTAAAGTACCCTTTGCCTTATTATACATGGTAAATGTGAAATCATGTTTGCTGAGTGAATGAAAGAATGAATGAATGCTTTTCTCCTCTCTGAAATGCCTGACATCTGTCTTAATCCACTCATGCAAGGTCATCCCCCTTCTGGTGCGTCCTTGGGCGGGTCTCTGTATGTTTCTCTTCTAGGGTCCTCTGCATCACTCTTTGGAACATGCCATCGGATGTGGTTGTGTTTTATTCCTACCGAGATTGTAAAGTTCTGGAAGTCTTGGGGTGCTGCCTCTATTTCTTTAGCCTTTCACGTTGTTACAATTGTGCCCATGTGGAGGTCAGAACTTAAGTCACAGCAGAAGGGCGAGCGATTGCATGGAGAATACCAAGCGTGTGCTCATCCTTGAAAGTTCATTTGCTTCTTTACTTCTACCCCTTAGAAGAGCGGAGGCTTCCCTTTCCTATGTGAAGACGTAAAAGATGAAAGCAGCAGAGACGAGAAACTTTCGCCAGATCCTATTTTCCTAAGCCGTCTCCTTGTGTGTGGCATCTGCACACAAATAAAACACCCGCAGTGTGTGGGTGCCTCACAAACAATAGTGCTGTGCACTTTGCTTCTCCAAGATGCACAACTTGTGGCTAAAATGAACTGTTCCGTGATGAGTTGGATGCTTAAGTTGGACAATTTGGATGCTGGGGTTTTCTTTCGCACCCAGTGGCATTTTGAAAGCCCTGCCGCCATTTCGAGTGGTGTGGCTGCCACCTGAGTCTCTGGTGGAGACAAGGAGCACACCTGTCCCAGGGCCCCACAGCTAGCCACGCTGTTACAGTCAGGGCCGCTTAACTGTTCCTTGGGGACCAGGGGCTGCAGAAACGGTTCCTGTCTGAGTACTGAGCCTTTGACCTCATTCCACGTGTGATTTTTTAATAGTTGTGCACAGAACTGCTTGTTTCTTCCGACATGGTCTTTCCTGTCTTGGAAGCCCTTCTGAGAAGTCAAACCTAATACCTTTCTAAATGACAGCGTTATGCCAAGTTGACAATGGCGGCTGTATTCTTAGTGGCTGTCAATCTTGGAATAATGTTTTCGTGCCCTTGCCCAAAGTGGGTCGTTGATCGAGGATTGGCCCTGCAGAAGAACGTGGAGCATGCTCAGAGTGGCTGTTTCACCGGCTCTAGGCTGTTGCAATGACAAACCTGATGATCGTTTAAACTCTTGGGCCTCTCTTCTTTTAAGGAGAGTGCAGCAGATCAGTCCATGGGACATATTGAACACTGCGAAGCTCGGTGAATGGCAGCATGCACAGATGGAGTGGGGACTGGAAAACTCCTCGAAAGCGCAAGTGAAATGTGTGACGAACTAAAATTAAATGTTGTGCTGGCAAGCCAGCGTAAGCCCTGCTCCTGACTGATGTGACCATAACCATCCTCTCTGGGCTCCGGGTCCTGTATTAAGGAAGTCCAGTTCCACTGGGTGATGACCATTTCTAAGGTTGAAGACTCTAGCTCTAAGAGGGTGTGAGCCGGGACAGCCATTGGCATTTTCATAAGGTGACCAGATATCCCGCTTTTTAATAATTTGTCCCGCATCTCGCAGTGTTTTAAAAAAGTCCCAATTGTTGGAAAGAATGCACGACAAGCTAGGGAACGGCGGGAGATAGACTAAATTTTTAATCAAGAACCCCCTCCCCCCCGGTCAATGGTGTCCCGCTTTACCAATGTTAACATCTGGTCACCTTACATTTTCATTGCACTTAGTGGAGACGCTACTGCTGTTGTCTCGGCATGTGATTTATACAGAGGTGGGCCCCGGAGAGGAGGTGAGGACAGCCATGAGCTTATACTAGCAGATGCTGAGGCCGAGCACAGTTCCTGTTACCAAGCCCAGCTCCCTTTGAGACCTGCAGTGGTGAAGCCTGAGGAGAATGTTGCTCCCTTTGTGCCGTCCGCTCTGGTCCCAGTGACAGGCACCAGGGCTCTGCCGCCTGGCTGTTGAGACAGATCCTCATGCTCTGCCCTCTCCTTCCCTCGCTCCTCACTTTCCAGTTTTCCCAGCACCTTCTCTGCTCTGGTTTGTTTCATTATCTATCGTCTTGTTTTCCATGATCCGCATCCCGCAGTTCTCCAGCGGCCCTTCCACATCAGCCAATCTCATCCTGGAGGAAACAAAGATAGAGTCATGTCCTCTCCCTTCTAGTTCATTTGGAAATGCTGCCAACTTTTCTCTTAAGTGTGGAAAAGGGAGGGTGTGTGTGTCTGTGTGCAAGAGAAAGGAAGAAAGACGGTTACATTTGGTTTAACGGTGATAAGGTTTTGACATTAAAACAAACAAACAAACTCAGAAATACCAGTTTGGAATCAGCCTTAAGCGCCGTGGAACATGCATTTGGAGAACAAGGCTTGGGGACAATGTGAGCGCCTAGTTTCTTCCTTACATTTCACACTTGTCGCTTGATACTTTGACCGTCTGCCCCATGCCCCCCGGCAGCCCTTGCTTCAGTCCCAAACCGGGTCAGAACCAACCATTCCCACGCGTGCCATGTGGCATATTGACTGTTTTGAGCTGAAGGCCCTTGAGAGACAGTGGGTTTAGGAAGGGCTCTCGCCCTGCTGCTCTCTACCTAAAAAGGGGGCGTGAATTTCCTGTGACAGAGAAAGCTCTCCTTGTACAAAGAAGAGCAGGTTCTTATCGTTGGAACAGGGAGTGGAAGCTGAGAAGAATCTGTACAAGGAAACCTTCTCTTCCATTAGTTACCCGCTATATGTCCTAGACCAGGGGTGGCGAACCTTTTGGCGATTGAGTGCCAAAGTTTATGAAATAAGAGTATAGTCACTCGACTCGCGTGCCAACCCATCGAGTGAGATAGAGGTATCGATTATCTTTATGTCTATCAGAGCATAAACAATATATTTTTTAAATGGTATTCACAGCTCCGCGTGCCGAAATAATTGCTCCGCGTGCCACTTTGGGCTCGTGTGCCACAGGTTCGCCACCCCCATCTTAGACGCTGTCCCACAAACCCCGTTTTCTACTGTCCCATCATATCTCCACACTTCATCACTCTTTGTTAACATGGTATAGAAACTCCCTGGTCCAACCACTTTTCAGAGGGGTTTCACTTCTTTCTCTTAAGCCCCCGGTACTATATAAAGTAATTTAATATCAAATAAAACTTGTATGTTTTTTCTAAGGTGACCAGATGTTAACATTGGTAAAGCGGGACACCATTGACTGGGGGGGGGGGTAGGGGGGGTAGGGGGTTCTTGATTAAAAATTTGGTCTATCTCCCGCCGTTCCCTTGCTTGTTGTGCATTCTTTCCAAAAATCGGGACCTTTTTAAAACTCTGCGGGATGCGGGACAAATTGTTAAAAATCGGGACTGACCTGCCAAAAGTGGGACGTCTGGTCACCTTAGTTTTTTCCCCCTGTTAAACTGTCTTTTCTCAGTTCAATTCACAGCCCCCTGGTACAGAACCTAAGAGGGTAGAGCAGGGGTCTCCAAACTACGGACCGTGGGCCGACTCCGGCCCACGAGGCCCTCTCATCCGGCCTGTGGAGACCTTTTTATCTGAATAAAATAATATTAAATAAATAATTAAAAACAACATCTATGTTTTGATTCTTTTTTATTTGGACCTCAAGTGTGTAGTCAGCCCCCAAACTGCTGTTTGAATAGTTAATGCGGCCAGTGCGCTGAATGAAAAGTTTGGAGACCCCTGGGGTAGAGGAAATGTCTTTTTTCCCCTCATGTTCCCAATCAGCTAGTGATGCTGCACCCCACCCCTATTAGGGCTTCCTGCCCTGCCCTGGAGGGCTGCAGACTCATTTGTTCTGAGTTGTAGGGAAGTGGCTGGGAATGGGTGTGCCATTCCGAGAAAGCAGCACACTGTCCTTTTGCCTCTAGGGATTCCGCACCATTCATGTCCAAACTGCAAAACCTCATTGAGCCTGGGTCCGGTTAGGTCCAGTGCTGTTAGGGAATAACTGCTACACTTCGGGGCGAACTGGATTCGGGGTGAATGTGAGTTACAATGGGAAATCTAAACCTAGCAGATCTTCTGAAAACCCTGCCCGCCCTGGGGTGATTGGAATGTGAGGTGAGGACCCTCTGGACACTAGATGGTCCCCCGGCCCGTTCTGGCCAGGGATGACATGGGAACAGAAGTAGCCTTTGGGAAAAAGCAGATGGGGAACTGGCCACTCATTTCGATGTGTGACGTCAGAGTTGCAGTTGCCAAACTCTCGTTGTACCCTGTCACTGAACGTGACGATGGCTATGGTCACAGACTTTTCTGGGCACTTAGGAGAACCTACCGACACCCCCACGGGCCTCCTGCATGATTGGTGATGTGCACAGGGCAGAGGGCAGCATGGGCCCTGGGCTTACAGTGGACACACAGCCCCCTGCTTAGCTGTAGCTGCCTGCGGTGCATCCGCAGGACCGGCTCTCAGGAAGATTTGATTTTCTCTGGCTCCATGGATGTCATGAGACTTACCTGGAATCCCTGTCCTGTGTCTTGGAGCTAAAGTAAGGTGACCAGACGTCCCGCTTTTGGCGGGACAGTCCCGATTTTTAACGATTTGTCCCGCGTCCCGCAGCGTTTTAAAAAAGTCCCGATTTTTGGAAAGAATGCACGACAAGCTAGGGAACGGCGGGAGATAGACCAAATTTTTAATCAAGAACCCCCTCCCCCCGGTCAATGGTGTTCCGCTTTACCAATGTTAAAGTCTGGTCACCTTAAGCTAAAGCCATTCTCAAACCACATCCCAGATTGTGTTTATGAAGAGAAGCTGAGTATGAAGAGTGTTGGGAGTTAGGAGGCATGGGTTCGAGTCTCTGCTCTTCTACCAAAAGGCAGTGAGACCCTGCTCAAGTCATTTAACTTCTCTGAGCCTCAGGGTCTTCACGTGCAAAACGTGGGATTCCCTGCCCTGCTCTCCAGTGTTTCTCAAATCCTCCCTATTTGTGGGTAGGAGTGGGGGGTCCCTCTTATGGGGAAGTCTGTCTGCGAGTTTTGATCCACTGTTTGTCTGTGTGGGTCCTGTGAGGTGGAAGGTGGAGGAGTCCAGGCTGCGTGGTGAATGAGAGCTGGAAGACATGGAGGACGCCTTTTGCCACGAAGCCCCTACTTGTATGATACGATAAAAATAGCTCCTACAATCTGTACCAGCCAATCCTTTTGAAATCGCGAAGATGTCGTTTCTTCAGATTGAAAAATACCCTTCGTATTAGATATAAGCAGATGATCACCAAAGTCCTTGAGGATGATTGTGGGCACTTTACAAATTTCATTAAAAATTAATTCCTTCTTAATTCTACAAATATTTAAGGGCCTGTCATGTACCACACACTGACGTAGAGATGGCAGTGAGCAAAGCAGACACAAACCTCGACCTCTTGGGATGGATGTGCTAGCGGGGAGGCGGACAATGAGCAAAGTAAAGAATATGTATCATTTCACACAGTCGTAAACGCTGCGAAGGAGGATGGAGGAGGGGAGGGCCCGTAGGAGGTACAGGGGTGGGGGCTGTAATGCAAACCAGATGGCAGGTGCATGTCTAGAGGAAGAATTTTGCAGGTACAGGGACAGCAAGTGTGGCGCTCTGAAGGGGGTCTGGACTCGTCCAGGAATAGCAAGGAGGCCAGGTGGGTGGACGAGAGAGGCACAGAGGTGGGGCTGCTGAGCGTGGATGTCAGATGGTGTGAAAGCTAGGAGGGTCTCAGGATGTGATATGATGTTGACATATACAGGGGTTAGGGGCATCGACCTCACCTGGCGGTCAAAAACCTGAGTATAGGGGAAGCCGGGATGGCTCAGTGGGTTAAGCATTCACTTTGCAGCCCCGGGGACCGAGGATCAAATCCCGGCCTCGGCCTGTGCGGACCCATATGCTGAACTGGGGAGTTCCCCCAGTTCAGTTCTCACTGGGGTGAGACCCCGGCCCAGTTGCTGCCCTGTGCAGCCCCGCCCACCTGTGGAATGAAACTATGTGGAAAAACCAATGACGTGCAACTATGGAGACTGTTGTGGGCCCTCCCTCTTCTCTCTGTCTCTGTATCTCTCTCTCTGTCAAAAACAATAAAAAAAATAAATCTAAAAAAAAACCTGAGTATAATTTTTTTTTAAGATTTGTTTTATTGTTTTTGACATAGACAGAGAGAGACAGAAATGGGAGGGCCCAGAGCAGTCTCCATAGTTGAACATCATCAGTTTTCAACATGGTTTCATTCCACACAGGTGGGCAGGGGCCACTCAGGGTGGGAACTAGGCTGGGGGCCTCCTGCATGGGAGGCACTCCCCGTCCTGAGCCAGGGGCCAAACTGGGGGGTGGGAGGGGTGGGCAACAACTGAACTGGGGGCCTCCCACATAGGACACACACCCAGTTCAGCAGATGGGTTCGCATGGGCCGAGGTCAGGATTTGATCCTCAGTCCCTGGGGCTGCAAAGTGAGTGCTTAACCTGCTGAGCCATCCTGGCTTCCCCTGAAAAACAAACACACCAAAACTTAACTGCTGTTGACCAGAGAAGCTTAACTGATGGTGTAAACAGAAAATTAGAGGGCGCCAAAAAAATAAAAGTGTACACATTTTAAGAAATGAAAATACTGTATTAAAATTGCAATACACAAATATATACCAATACAAAAGACGTATACAAGTCACGTTTGACTTCTGCAATTACAAGAGGTGCTCAAAGTGGTGACCATCAGCGTCCAGACACTTCTGATGATGGTGAGCTACTTCTTGAGCAACGCTGACCACAGTGTCCACGTGCATTGCTGTATGTGCTGTTTCAATTTACCACGAGTCTCTAACTTATCACCAATGTGTGCAATTGTGAGGCATGTTGGAGGTTGCACACTCACACCTCCATTGTTGTTCTACTTCCACAATGTTCTCGAATTTCAAATACTGCTTCAAAATGGGTCTTGCGCTCCTTGAACGACAACTGTTCTGCCATTTTTTTAAACTATCCAGCCTGTCTCATAGTGACACTGGCATTTCTTTGATTAATGCCATCTTTTGAGTGAATGCCATGCTACACATTGCTACCGTAAATTCAGTTTAACTTTGAAAAGTAATGCATAGATAACATTCCTTAAAATGTATATACATATTTTTGGCACCCTTGGTATTGTGTATATTATATGTATTATTTACTGTATTTTTACACTAAAGTAAGCTATAGAAAAGAAGATGTTACTATGAAAACCATAAGAAAGAGAAAGTACATTATTGTAGTTATTTTTTTAAAGATTTATTTTATTGTTTTTGACAGAGAGAGACAGAGAGAAGGGGGAGGGCCCAGAGCTGTCTCCATAGTTGTACAGCATCAGTTTTCAACATGATTTCGTTCCACACAGGTGGGCGGGGACCACGCAGGGTGGGAACTGGGCTGGGGTTCTCCCTCATGGCAGGCACGCCCCCTTGAGCCAGGGGTGGAACCAGGGTCAAGAACTGAACTGGGGGCCTCCTACATGGGAAGCACACCCCAGTTCAGCATATGGGTCCACACAGGCCGGGCCTGGGCTTCAATCCTTGGTCCCTGGGGCTGCAAAGCAAGCATTTAACTCACTGAGCCATCCCGGCTTCCCTACTGTAGGTATTGAGAAAAAAGAATCTGCATATAAGTGGACCCATGCATTTCAAACCTGTTCTGTTCAAGGGTCAACTATACTTTAAAAGGGCCAATTGATACGAATCACTTAATTTTTTTGCCATGTGTCTGCTCAGGCCAGGGCTCTGCCTAACGCTTGTTCACTAGGGTGTGTCTTGCATGTGCTCAGAGCAGTTTCTTCCTCTTAGCAGAATGTCACAAGGGTAAAGTCTACACTGTGATGGGAATGGCTGGTTGCCTTTGAGGGTTCATGGGACTGTTGCTTCTCATGACCAACGTCAGCATTGCATTGTACGGACGGGTTCGAGCTAGCTGCGGCCCTCACATCCTGGGCCTACCCTCCCGAGACAAAGCACGCCACTTCCTGCTCTGCATATGGGGCCTGGAATCTTGGCGATCTAATTTTGGCTCGACTATTATTAACTTCTGAGGAACTTTGGACAAATCACTTCACAGGCCTGGATATCAGACTGCTTACTGATAAAATGCGGTTATCATCATTTCTACTTCACAGGCCGGTTATTGAGGCTTCATTTTATAAATGCTTTTGAGAGCTGTTCTTAAATGTGTGATTTTCAGGCTTTAGTCATTACATACTAGCATACCTGAAAAAAAAAAAAAAAAGAGTGTGAAATTGTCTCCCTACTTCTGTTCATTTAATGACTAGGCAGTGTAGATAGTGGCAAATGCCTATTAATGTTACTCACAGATTATTGTGGGTTAGGAAACAAACTAGGCATTGACCTTTCTTGGCTGTTTCTGAGTTAGACACGCTTCCCATTATTTGTATATGTCAACCCAGTGACATAAATGAAGTGAGGGCTGATCTTTTTCAGAATACATTTTAGATCTCTCCTTACAACACAGATAACGCAAGCTGATGTAAGGCTTGCAATCAGATAGAAGGACTTTTTTTTTAGCAAAGCACTTTCTCAACTAAGGAGTTTTTATTGCACATTGTTTTCTAGACAAGGTCACAGTCTCAAATTTCTCAAGTGTTTCCTGTCTTGCCTGAGGACTGTGGTAGAAAGCTGTCTCCGAGTGTCACTGCCATTTTACACGGCTGGGGGCACTCGATAGGGGCGATTGCCCTGCTTCTTACCTTACCCCCTTGGAATCACGGAGGTGTGCTCACCTCTCTGCCATTGTGCTGTTCGATGGATTTCTGAGCTTGTGTCACCAGTTCCTTAACCAGCTGCTGTCCTTGGGTGTAAGGCAGGCAGGTTCAGGGGCGGTGTCTCACTAGCTGTGTCACTTTAGGCAACCTACCGACTAAAGCAAGGAAGCAGGCAAGCCGCACAGCATTAACAACCGCCACCAAGACGCCCTGCGTCACGCCTGTGTCTCCCATCTAGTTTAGACTAAGGTGACCAGATGTTA
>PVKE010045781.1:0-12494 GCA_004027555.1 Craseonycteris thonglongyai | reverse complement strand
GGTTTGAATTGCATGGGTTACTTATACATGGATTTTTTGTAAAGATAAATACCGTAAGTGTATTTTCCTTATGATTTAATATTTTTCTTTCTCTAACTTCCTTTTTTGAGAATACAGTATGCAAGTATAATACATATACCATACAAAATATGTATTAATTGACTGCTGATCTTATCAATAAGGCTTCTGGTCAACAGTAGGCTATTAGTAAAGTTTTGGATTTTCAACAACACAGGGGTGACACCCCTGACCCACACACTGTTCAAGGGTCAACTGTATTGTCATTGGTGATCATCAGTAAGTTAAAATGTATTTGAATTTGCACAAACATGCATGTGTAAATTGTGCACATCTGTATTATCACTGAAGATGAAGTGTAGTTAACACTTCCTAACATTTTCAGCCCAAAATTGTCACATAACACTCCAGTTGCATAGTAATTTTTCCTTACAAAAGAAGCATAAATGTAGCCATAATATCCTTTATTTTTCTTATCTACAAGTACTAACAGTAACAGAATTTGAGTTTTAACTGATAACTATGTCTCATATATAAAGGATTGCTATATTATTCTTTTGCTATCCTTAAGGAATTAAAATTTCAAAATAAGTCATTTTAAATGAGCTCACACATTAGAAAATGAGCAGGCACTTAGCATATAATAAATTTCTAAAACATTGTCTAAGGTGTTGTTATATTAATAATTACCATTATATATAAAATGTCCAGCATAGTACTTGACATTGAAGATGCCCCAAATGCTCCAAAATGCTCCAAAATATTTCTTTCTACCTCTCTTTCACCCTTTCTTTCTTTCTCCCATCTTTCTACTATGTAAGGAGGCTTTTTAGTACAAGACTGTAGCTCTACACTAAAACCTTACAAGTTTTTTTAAATAAAAATATAAAACTTCATTTAGCTTAAAATAAGCCTGAAATCCATCAATGCACTTCCTAGCTCTTGGCGTAATATGCCCAAACAGAAGAAAACATACAATGAAAAGAAAACCTAAATGAAATGAAAGGAAAAACACTTGCTATTTTAGCTTATCTATTATTTCAGGCTTATTTGCAGGTGGTGTATGTGAGTGTGTGTGTGTGTAGGGCAGTCATACAGGTAACACAGTAGACTCTCAGGTAACCAGCACCCATGGGGATTGGCAGATACCGGATAAATATAAGTAGACTCTCCGTTAACCAGAACTCAAGCCACCAGCAAAAATCTCAAGCAACCCGCAAAAATCTTGTGCGGGTTGCTTGAGTTCCACGAATAGAGAGTCTACTGTACTTTCATCCAGAAGGAAGTTGGGGTTCACCCAATACAATCCTTTGTTCCCAAGGGACAGAAACTGAGGTCCCAGAAGCTGAGTGACTTGTCGCAAGTGAAAACAGGAACACGGCTCTTTTTTTTTTTTAAAGATTTATTTTATTGATTTGTTGTTGTTGTTGTTGTTGTTGCTCAGACTCCGTCTTTGTGCATTGCACCTGCTGCTCTGCCCTGCCGGCTGACTCACTGCCCAGCCGGCCTCCCCGGACAGCACGGGAGACTAGATAACAGCACCCTTCCTATCGCTCGCCAGCGGCTCCTTCCATTTCGTTGTACCTGAGATGGAAGAGCATTCTCTTCCCTTGAGTCACCAGACATCTACGGGTTTGAGTGGCCCAATATTAGCGATCCTCTTCCCTCTCTGAGTTTCTGAACCATTTTAGAGAGAAGACAAGAGGGAGATCCAGGTGTAGGCAGGGTATCTCACCCTTGTGCCTGATAAAGGCTGGTCTGCAGAAAGTCTTCTCTGGGCCTGAGAGCTGTCTGCTCATGCCCTGCCCACAGGCCTTCCTCTCACAGTCAGTCTAGCAAAAGGGAAAGTCTAGTCCCGAATCAGCGCTCACGGGGCAGAGGGCAGAAAGCAGAACACACACCCTTAGCTTTCTGTTTGCATAGACTTGCTCCCCCAGGTGGAGAAATGGGGACCCGAGCTGCACCCTCCAGATGTAACTCTGGAGAGGGGTAAGGAGCTAGGCAAAAATAAGGAGGGCTTAGAAAATGCCTCAGAAAACCAAAGGAGTGAGGACCGGGTTTTCTTCCAACAAAAATTTTTGTAAACATACACATTTTTACAGAAAAAAAAAAGTTAATCATGAAAACCTCCTTCTGTCTTGGCAAATTCACTTCAGAACTTTGCCAACCGCATACACACTTTATTTTGATGTTTTTATAATCAGCATGGACATATAGTTCTCTATTCCTGCTTTTGTACTTCACATTATTTTGAGCACATTTTTGTGTATCAGCATCACCCACACAGGCATTTCATGCGCATTTCTTTCATTCTTTGCAAGGCTGTGCATTTGACAAGCAGCACCTTGGACATGGTTTTTTATTTATTTGTACAAATGCTCTTCATTCTTGGGATAGTCATTCTTTTTTTAGCTATGTTTAGCACATATTTCCCCATGATGCTGGGTTCTTTTTAAATTTGGTGTTTAGCATTTTATTTTGCACATTCAAAATAAAGTTTTGTAAGTCAGAGCTATCCATCTTGCTTCCTCTTGCACAACCTGAATAGATAAATATATAGGTGCACATGTGTGTGTGTGTGCTACACACACATTTATTTATGCTAGTTTGTCTAGTTTTGAAGTTTCATCTTTAGGTGTTTTTTTTAAGACTTATTTTTATTATTTTTTGACAGAAGAGAAAGAGACAGAGAGAGACAGAGAGAAGGGGGAGGGCCCAGAGCAGTCTCCATAGTTGTACATCATTAGTTTTCTATATAGTTCCACTCCACAGGTGGGTGTGGGGCTGCACGGGGCAGGAACCAGGCCAAAGGCCTCCCACATGGGCCCCAGCAAGAACTAAACTGGGGGTACACCCCAGCTCAGCATATGGGTTCACACGGGCTAGAGCTGGGATTTGATCCATGGACCCTGGGGCTGCAAAGCGAGCACTCAACCTGCTGAGCCATCCCAGCTTCCCCTCCTCTTTAGGTTTTTTTATCTGTGTGAAATTTATTGCTCTGATGGGTTACTATATAGATATAAAGCAATTCTTTATACTCATATTCAACGATTGTTTATTCAATAAGGAGTTCTTTTCCAACTAGAAGTATACTTTTAACCATAGGTTTTTTATGTAAGCCATAATGCATATCCTACAAAATCACATTCAATAATGAGCTTACATTTTTATTATAAAAAGTCTATGGAACTTTTGATTTTCAGAATTAAAATTAATACTTTTTTGTCTTAACCTTCATAGAATCACGATCCCTGAACCCACTCACAACAAAATGTCTTGCATACAGTTTTAGACACCGTTGTTACATAGGTATCCATGAGAACTTGAAAGAATTCTAGTTGCCCATTCTCCATGGTGACATTCATCTATGTAAAAAAAATCTTCAGTTAACCTTAAGCTTTGAGAAAATGTAACTGATCAGAAATTGATGTCAGTCACCCTAAAACCAGAATGTTCCTAAAGCAAACCCAACAATAACAGAACAACAACTAAAAAAAATAAATAACTTGGAATGTCGTCACAAAGGTGACATCCAGGGATAGGTGGATGCAATTGCAAACCAAGCCGAAACAAACGTGTGGATGGGTCTTTTAGGCCGGTCAACCTCTATCTAAATCAGACTTTCTGCATATTTAAGAAACTGTGTTCCGGACAAGACCCTCCTCCAGCTGGCGGCCTCCCTCTGTCCTGCGCACACCCTTCCTCTTCCCTCACCCCTTATTTTCCTCGTCCCTTTCTGGGGTTTTAATTTCTTCCACTGGCTTCTGTTTCCCGACTCTCCCCCACACCTGCCTCACACCCATTCCTCTCTGTGTCTGCTCGGCCACACCTCCTGGTCACACGTGGCCCCGCTCTCTTCCCCGCTGCCTGTCTGCATTCTCTCTGGTGTCGGGCCCTGTCCCCGCGTCGCATGTGGAAGGACAGGCAGAGCAGGGTGCGGTGCGGGTCCCAGATGAGACCGAAGCCCGGGTGGGCATTTCTACCTGTATCCAGAAGGAGCCGATAGGGAACGCCTGCCTTCCTCACTAGGCTGGCAGTGTCTGGTATGGGATCCATACTATGCAGCACAGGCTCTCAACAGGCGTTTATCAGCTGAGCGGCTTCATTCCCTCTCACCTCGCCCTTCATGCTCCTGGATTAGCTGCTGACTCGATTGTACCAGCATCTCGGTTGCTAACACCTCACAAGAAGAGAAGGCTGGCACCGTGTCCGCAGCCAGTTCTGTAGCTGCGATCCATTGCTGTCTGCCTTTCACCATGTAAAATTCCTGACACTGACCGACACTCACGTCTGCATTCCCCCCTCCCCCACTTCTGTGACATGCTTCTCTGTGGCTGCATCTGACTCGTTTCATCAATATAATTCTCCACTCCACCCTCCAGCTCTCTGCAGCCCCATTGTCCTTTGTGACACGTTCTCTGAGGCTCACACCAGCCACCTCTGTTTCACAGCATTGGCTGCCCTACCCCTCATCATGAGAAGACACTGCTACCATTGTTGGTTCTTGTGCCTCCCCACCCCACTGGTTCTCAAAGTGTGGAACCCTGGCCAGGAAGAGCAACTTTGGTGTCACCCAAGAACTTGTTAGATAGGTCCATTCTTGGTCCCCTGGCAGACCTACTGGGTCAGAAACACTGGGGTGTGGAGTTCGTGTTTCAGCTGGCCCCAGGGAATTGAGGTGCCTGCTAATGTTTGGGAACCGCCGCCTCAACCCATCTGTCCTCCTTCCCTACCTTCCCCTTCCTCCTGTTTGCATGGCCCTGATTCCGGCAGCGCTTATCTTACGGTGGGAGGTCGTTGTATGCCATGGTTTTAAAGATTTTTATGAAAAGAAATGGCTAACATAACTATGACCAGTTTTAAGTGTACACCATAATTGTTCAACATGTCTATCTCTAAAGAGGTGATTACCATGGTAAGTCCAGCAGCCATGTCACACCTTACCATAGTGTCACAGTATTATTGACTATATTTCGCATGACTTACTTGTTTTATACCTGGATATTTGGACCACTCATTGCCCTTTGCCTCCCCCACACCCTTTTAACTTTTTAATTATAGTTGATGATCAATATTATATCTTAGGGGAAGCCAGAATGGCTCAGCGATTAAGCACTCGCTTTGCAGCCCCGAGGACCGAGGATCAAATCACAGTCCCGGCCCGAGTGGACCCATATGCTGAACCGGGGTGTGCTTCCCATGCGGGAGGCCCCCAGTTCAGTTTCCTTCCTGTGCAGCCCCCGCTCACCTGTGCGGAATGAAACCGTGTCAAAAACTGATGACGTGCAACTATGGAGATTGCTCTGGGCCCTCCCCCTTCTCTCTGTCTCTCTCTGTCTCTGTCAAAAACAATAAAATAAATCTTTTAAAAATATATCTTATTAATTTCAGGTATACAGCACAGTGGGTAGACATTTATATTAATTTGTGAAGTAATCCTCTGACTAGTCTAGTACCCACCTGGCACTATGCATAGTTATTACCTCATTATTGACTAGAATCGCTGTTGTACTTTACGTCCCCATGACTATTTTATAACTGCCAATTTGTACTTCTGAATCCCTTCCCCTTTTTCACCCTGCCCCCCGACCTCTCTTCTATCTGGCATCCATCAAAATGTTATGATTGGAGGTCACTGTGTGCCATTTGGAAAGCCATTATTACAGGTCATTTGGAAGATCATGGAAAACATTAATAATTTACAGTATTAGTGAACTCTTTCTCATCCATGATAACAGAAGATGGTGAGGATCTAGATGAAGGTACCAATAATTCTAAGATTCATCTTAATCAATCAGGAAGGTTAAATTCTTTCTGGAAAAAATGTTTTTCTAATAAGACTATTAAAATAATGTTTGGTAGATGCTACTACACACTCTGGTAAATAGTAAAAAGATATGGAGGCCCTCAGTAGTCTTTGAGTTAATTAAAGGTGGAATTATTAATACCAAGTATTAGGAATTCCCAGCTAGTTATTTGGCTTGGTGATGAGTCTATGGGGATCTATTACACTAATGTTTCTATTTGTGTATATGTTAAAAAATGCCATAATAAAATATTTTAACAAATTTGTATTATTATAACAATTTTGTAATAACAGTTACTTAACAATGACATCATCATTCTAGCCCCATATTATATGAATCCAAATCAAATGGTTTTCACTTTTGTCACTACCAATCTTGGGCATAAATGATGAATAGGGAATTTGTGGTATTTATTGAATGGTTTTAATTATTTGTACTAGATATGTATATACCGTATTTTCCGGCGTATAAGACGACCGGGCGTATAAGACAACCCCCTAATTTTACAGTTAAAACATAGGTTTAGGCCTATATTCGCTGTATAAGACTACAGCCTCGGAAGTGGGGGGTAGTCTTATACAGCGAATATAGGCCTAAACCTATGTTTTAACTGTAAAATTAGGGGGTCGTCTTATATGTCCAGTCGCCTTATACGCCGGAAAATACGGTACATGGATGTATGTATATGTGTAGGTAGGTAGATAGGTAATGATGGGATGAATAGATAGATAGATAGATAGATAGATAGATAGATAAATAGATAGGTAGATAGATAGATAGATAGATAGATCTAAGACAGATGAAACATGGTTATCAATGTTAATGTTGAAGAAATGACCAAAAACTAAGAAGTTTGAGCCACCTATCTGTACATCACTGCTATGTGAATAGAAAAGCCCTCTAGCAAAACAATTTCATGAGATCCAGGTATGAGTTGCTAGACATTAAATTATTAATACATTTAAATTTCATTTAGTGGCAGCTCTTCTAAAGGGAGAGAAATCTAACTGCAGAAAAGATTTTTTACATGAAGATGGCCAACAGAACTTTCTCTTTTTCGTAAGAGCATAAAACATTTGAAATCCCTTTGTGACCACCCATAGGGAAATAGCTAAATAAATGTCACTATAGTCATCCAATATAACCATTAAGATGATAATTTTGCAAATTATGATATATAACAGTAAAAAAATAATAATAAAAGACGAAATTTGATATATAGTAAGATCACAACTATGAAAAATATGCACAGAAAAATACTGTTAGGGTGGCCCCTATGATCAGTGTCTTATTTCTTCTTTTTTCTCTTGGTTTTATTTATTTTCATTGGAAATGTATATTTAGAAATGATGATAGTAGAATTCCCAAGATTGCTTCCTCTCCAAAGTAGTTTGGGCCTTCCTGACTTAGCAAAGCTACTTTTAATGCAGAGGGAGCTACATTTTTCAGAGTTAACAGTTAAAGAACAGTAATATTGGTACTCTAGTACTAGCAAAGCCTCTGGCACTAAGCCAGCTAGCTGCCTTGGTGAAGCACAGCTTCACAGAGTCTAAAGTAACCCAACTGCAGTCGTATCTTTCTTCCCCATGTGGCTTCTATGGTACTTCCGCCTGTTCAAATGTACAGCAATCGTTCTCTGACATTTTTGTCCCCAAAGACGAACTACTTGGCAGTATCACTGAAAGCCCTCCTCCTCCAGTTGTCTCATTCAGGACTTTATTTATTTATTTTTTTTTAATTTGGAACATCAAAAACCAAAGTGCTTTCCTAAAGATGTCTTAAACTAAATGACGGCTGTGTCATCATAGCACCTACCAGGAACTTGAAGTTTGAGCATACTTAATTAAAACACCTCAAGAGGGATGGGGACCATCACTATGAGATGGCAATGCAGTGACACTCCCACGGCCCTTCACACCCTGGAGGCTCCCAGTCGTCTGGGTCCTGTCCATGGCATTGACCTTGGATTCGAGTCTGCACTGCTTTTATCAAGGAGGAGGAGTCATCATATTGCTCATCATGATTGTAATAATTACTGCTGCCATTTGGGATGTACAAACAGGCCAAATGATAAAAAGGAAAACAGCACATACACACATCTTCAAGTCTCTGCGCTTTATATTAATCTGCTTCAGATGATACTTTGGTATTCATGACATTTTTTTCCTGTGTTGATAGAAGGAAGGTTCAGGTCAAATATTATACCATGTCCTTGAACCACATGGAATCTAAAGTCTGTTAGTAGGTTACTCTGTTGAGCGTACACGTCACCGGGACAATTCTAACTGGGGGGAGAAAACCCTTTGCCCCCACATCTCATTGTGGGTCATAGTAAAGCCTTGAGAGGAACGTAGCTGCAAGAAGGGGTTGTTTATCTAAGATTCACCTCGCAGTCATTTCTACAAGGAAATCGTCTCTCTTCCTTTCAGTTCTGAGGCACGTCATCGCTTGGCTGGTGTCTGGGCGTCTGACTAAGCATCACGTAGTCTTTCATCTAGATAGTTACTCATTTTATTGGGGCAGCTTGCAGTCCTCTTTGAAAATTAGTTTGACTTTAATGCGTAGGTATCTAGGACTCCCCTGGGCTGAGGTGAAGTCACATGGGGGGATTTTGATGGGCCAGATGGCCGTTGTGCAGGGGCCTTTGATCCTCCGCCACAGAGCTGTCCCTTGTTCCGCTGAGCTTTAAGCATGATCAGAGCTGCTGGGCACTGGGAGAGTTCAGGTGCTTCCTGGACTCCTAGGACTGCAGCCTCCCTGCAGCCGGGACCAGGGCAGAGGTAAAGAGAAGACAGGAGGAGTTTTTCCCGAGGGCCTCGGAATACCTGGCGCCTGGTGCCTGGCGCCTGTGGGAGATGTGGCACTCTTTACCTATAGGCATTTCTAATCCTGGCGTTTCCAGTCTCTGAGGCCTGCTCGGTTCTCCCCAGTTTTCCCAAGTTATGAAGAAAATGTCATTGTAATTTACTTTCATTAAAAAAAAAGAAAAAGAAAACACAGACAAAAGGTGCTAGATGATAGTGACATGGAACGACAACGGGCCATTGACCAAAGATCGTGGGTCACTCTTCTCCTGGTGGTGAGGTCGTCTACCTCTCGCGATGCGGAAAGGTCCGAGAAGCAGAAGAGCAAGCATGGGCCCTGCAGACCGACCTTGGTAGAGGGTGCGAGAGCCTCTTCCCTGGGTGGGCAGGCTGTGAAGGTGAGCCTGGCCGGGAGGCGGGCCGCGTCTCACCCCGCACTCTCCTTCTCGCCCTGGCAGATGGGGAGCTCTCCATATCGCAGGAGGACGACTCCCTGGAAAGCGGGCAGTCCCTGAGTGCCAGCCAGCTGTCCCTGCCGTCCCTGTCGGAGATGGAGCCCATCCCGATGCCCAGGGACCCCTGCTCCTATGAGGTGCTGCAGCCATCAGACATCATGGATGGCACAGGTAAGGCCCTGGCAGAGCCCAGCATGCACGGGTAAGGGGGGCCTGGCTGGACTTGGGTTTCCATTGAGAATTATCCGAGCAGGAGAATCTCCCAGAAATGGGGGTGAAACATCAGCTGACGTGTCCTGAGTCTAGACACGTGGAGGGTATTTACAGTTATTGTGCCCCAGTGGTTGAGGCATTATGATGGCTCTACCCTGTTTTTGCAATGTGGATGTTATAAAATGTCACCGGTGTGTTTTCTAACACTCACTTTCGTTAAGATATAGCAAAAGGACCCTGCCTTGCTCTATGGTACCTACCCAAGCACCACCTGTTCATAAGGCCACCACGTGCCTTTTACTCCTGGGACTGTACTGGGATAGTCCCGGTACACCAGGTACCAGTCGTATCAATTCAGCAAATTGGGTCCACTTACTGTGTGTCCTCAGTGGATGTGTTTCATTGGCCATGGAATGGCGTACCATTGGCTGCTTAACTTGGATCTTGCCCGCAGATGAGTTTGATGCTGTCTGACTGTCACATTCCCTCTTCCATCCAAAGCCACCTGCGTGGCCAGTACTCCTCCCCTCAGGAGGTTTGCAGAATGGTCCCTGTTAGCCTGGAGAGGGGACCCTCCCAACAGCCATCAGGGACGGGCCCCATGTTGCCAGGAGACAGGCCTGGGGTAGGGACCTCTTGTGTGTCTGGAGTGAGTAGATAGGTCACATCCCAATGTCCGCAGAACTCAGATGGGGGGCGGGGGGGTGGGGGTGGAGATGGGAAACATGATGCTTCGTAGAGTCACCTCCCAGATCTCATGTTGGCTCCAGGTGAGTCATGGTTCCCTCAGTGTGTCCAATACTGATGACAACAGTGTCCCCAAGCCAGGGAGGGTTTGCGCTCATGAGGATTGTCTGCAGGGCTTGGGTGCTTCAGGGAACATGCACCCCAGATCAGAGAGGAAGACGAGGACTGGGAGGACTCATTTCTAGGCATTCTTACTGAGTTACAACCCCTCAGCCCCCAAGCTGGGGCGAATTTACCAGATGAATTAGATGGATCTGAGGGGTAGAGGGAGATCTGTCACCGCGTTTCAGCTTGTCCTCAGCCAGCATGGTCAGAGGACCTGGGCCACCACACATGGCCGCTCTTCCTTGGAGCCCACTGGAGTCCCCCAGGAGGGAAAGCAGGGGTCTGGCCCAGTGCTGGGCCAGGGGACATGGGGCGAGTCAACACAAGAAAACCATAATCCCGATGAGTGAAACGAGAGGGGGAAGGGGGTGAGTTGGAGCATCATTCACTGGGGGTGGAGTAGGAAGGGGCCCCTGAACTGTGGGGTGCCCACTGGAGGCTGCTGCCCAGCTGAGCTGGCTCCAGACCCTGGGGTATAACCCCCCCCCCATGAGCGTGGACCAGCCCACCTGTGTCAGCCTCTAGGCTGTCTTCATTACCCAGATGCAAAGCAAGAACCCGCTCTCTTCCTCCCCAACACACAGGCCCAAAGGACGGTTACTGGTGCTTGGTGCTGGTTGGGGCCAGACGGGGCTCTTCGTCCTTGACTCATGACACCGTCTACCTCTTGACTAGTGCTGTGGTCCCATGAGTCACCTCGTAGAGCGCCCGTAGAATTGATCCTATAAACACCGAGATTAAAGAGGTGAAGCATTGGAAGATTTTGAGAAAATGTCTTCTGCCTTTTTCTTCCTCCTTCTTCCACCTCTCCCTCTTCTGCTTCTGTGCCCCCCCCTCGCCCCCCCACGGATGGGATCTCTGGTGTCCTCTCTGTAACACTCCACACACCTGTGACAACCTGGAACCATTGGTGCTTTGCTGTGTTGCTGGCCCTCAATGTCCCTGTCCTGTGTTCTCCCGTCAGCCCCATGGGCACTGCCTTTGTGTAATGTCTCCTGTGTGTCCTGTGGTTGTCCCCTCAGTGTCTGAAGAGGGTCCCTCTGCCAGTGAGTCTGGAGTCCTCCTGTCCCAAGATCCTTCAGCCAAACCAGTCCTGCTACTGCCCCCCAAAAAACCTGCTGCTTTCTCTGGAGACCAGGAGGAGACCCCAGTGAAGCAGCTGCCCCTTCTCAAGCAACCCCCTGCCCTGCCTCCCAAACCCACTGCCAGGATTGCCAACCACGTAACAGGTGAGTTGCAAAGTCTTGGGGCACACAGCCCCTCCCCCTCCCGTCCCTTCAAGAGAGAGACCATCTCTTCTCTCCTTGTCTTTGATCCAAGGCCTGATGTACCTTTTGGGCAAGATCGCGCTACGGGGCCTCCGGTGTTTCCGTGTGTGTCTGGAGGTGTGTGCTCATGGCCTGGGTCTGTGTGTGTGTGTGTGTGTCAAGAAGCGTTCGCTATCCACCTGCCAGTCCCCTGCCAAGAGCTTTCAGTGTCGTGGATCTGTAAATCTGTACATTGGTGTTTCCATGGCTAATTCATGGTGATTGGTCCATCCAGGTGAACTGGCTGCAGTGAGAATCTTTGCAAAGCTAACCTTGTTCCCTCCATAATGAGTTTGTCAGCGCTTGAAAATTTTTGTCTTAAAATTATTGATCTGAAGCCCAGTGTGTTTCTTGTTAAAATTCACATCTGTGCAGTTCCCTTTAAAAAATAACTAACTACATAAGCGAAGACAATACTCTGCAAGGTATTGTGTGAATTACTTTTAAAAGAAGACTATGCTTAGGGATGGTGTCCTAACATGGTTTTTATATTTTTGTTTTTGAAGTGTTACGTAAGGAATGTACCCACAGCTATTAATTTGGGCCTTAAATCTAGTAAATGGCACTTCCCTGCAATTAGCACATGAATCCGATACTGCTTCATGACTGAAGGTTGTGGTGTATCAGAAATGAAAGATTTCAGGGGAAGCCGGGATGGCTCAGTGGGTTAAGCGCTCACTTTGCAGCGCCGGGGACCGAGGATCGAATCCCGGCCCCGGCCCGTGCGGAACCATGTGCTGAACTGGGAGCTCCCCCAGTTCAGTTCTCTCTCTGTCTCTGTACCTCTCTCTCTCTCTCTCTCTCTCTCTGTCAAAAATAAATAAATAAAAATATATTTTAAAAAAAAGAAATGAAAGATTTCAGCAGGTCATCTCCCACCTTGATGTCATCCCACCTGATACTGATTGACTGCCTTTTCACAGTGTCTTTGGTGTGTTTACAGTTTCTGTCACTCTCTACATTTTTGTAAGATGAAATGGGGGTAGAGGTTGGGAAGAATATTCACTTATTTTATAGTGGAATAACTGAGGTTCAAGA
>PVKE010045780.1:0-12494 GCA_004027555.1 Craseonycteris thonglongyai | reverse complement strand
CAGTGCATAGTTATTTCTATTTTACTTTTTGACAGATAGAGAGAGAGACAGAGACAGAGACAGTTAGAGAACCGAACTGTGGGAACTCCCCAGTTCAGCACGTGGGTCCTGCCTGGGCCGGAGCCGGGATTCGATCCTCGGTCCTCATGGCCTCAAAGCGAGCGCTCAACCCGCTGAGCCGTCCCGGCTTTTCCCTAAAGTTTATACTTTTTAAAAAGTTGTTTCTAGGGGAAGCCGGGATGGCTCAGTGGGTTAAGTGCTCACTTTGCAGCCCCGGGGACCAAGGATCGAATCCCGGTCCTGGCCCATGTGGACCCATATGCTGAACTGGGGAGTTCCCCCAGTTCAGTTCTCTCTCTGTCTCTGTATCTCTCTTTTCCCTCCCTCTGTGTCAAAAACAATTAAAAAAAAGTTGTTTCTAACATCATACAAAACAATCAAAATATCTGCATCTTACTGTAGTAATATTAGTAATAGCTAATACCAACAGCATTTACCACACATCAGCTACTATTCTAAACACTTTTTCATAATCCATTTTCTATTCTGAATCATAGTCTCAACAGATTTGCCTCTTTCTCAAATATTGCTTTTGTTTTTCCATTTCTTGGATATAAAAAACCAACTGAAAGATTCACAAAGACATTAGGAATCAGTATTAGGTTTCACGTGTTCTTTGTGATGTGTCATGATAGAAAGCCTAGAGTTAAATGGGCCTTAATATCTTTTGAGAATATAAAATGGGGAAACAATATTAAATTATCCCAGAAGGAATTTACCTTTAATTTCAGAGAGATCAAGAGCAAGGTGTGACAGTGCGATGTATAATCTCCTTCTCCGCAAGTCTTTGCAAAGTGAGCTGATAGCCCTTCTGGCGGGGCTAGGCCAGAAGCACATGGGGGAGGGTGCAGAGCACGGGTCCCCCTCACACCTCATTATTCCCCAAAGGAAAGGCAGTTGGTCATTGTTCGAACTGTGGGCAATTTGTTCCCATTAGTCATACAAATGATAAAATAAGTGAGTCCTTTGCTATCAGTCACCAAGAGCGACAATTTACCCAAGCGCCTCAACAAACCACATGCTGCTGAAACTGCCCCATAAACCTGTCCATTTTACACTCTCACTTCTACAACTTTGATTAGTAGCCATTAAGTTCTTTTCATAATTAAAATTGTGCATGTTTATATTATTATTTTACGGTTTGAAAATCCAAAAACACACAGCACTAATAACCATTTATTCATATTTGTGCAATTAAGATTTAACATTGTTAACAATTTGGCATGGTTTTATCCAGTTTTCTTTCTACTATATTTTTTAAATTACACAGTAAACATATTAATAATTCTCCTCTTTAAAGTTAGAACAGTGCAGTGAAAATTAATGTGCATTTGACTTTTTTCTCAGTCTTGATCCTCCACGCCTTATCCCCTTGTTAACTACTTGTAGACACTTGTTCAGTGTGCTGTGTAATGTCCCTTAAGGCCATTTTTATATTTTACATGCATTTTAACTACAAAAAATATGTAGTAATATTTTGAAGGTGAATGTATCACATAAATATATTACATGAACACATAATGTATTACACATATGCATTATTAACATAAAATATGGTAAGAATAGTTATACAACTTGGGTTTTCACTCAAAAATATAATTTTGTGATATATCCATGTTGACTCAGATAAATTTGGTTTCCTTTTAACTTCTTTAGGGTTTTTGTATGAATATATAACACTTTATCCATTACTCTACTGATCTGACATATAGATTGCTTCCAGTTTTTCATTTTTACAAGCATTGCTTCAGGGACCATCCTCAGACATGTCTTTATGCATATGTATGTGTTATCATTTCTCTAGAATATATACCAAGAATTAGAATTGCTACATCATATATCACACTAATGACTCTCCTTCAGTTTTTTGGTATTGTCTGTGGCCAGTTTCATAGTAACTGTGATTATCTGAAAATATGTCAGAAAAAAATCCCCCCCCACCCTCACCCTCTTTTTAGCACTGGTTTTGGCTCAATAGCTATTCTCTCTCTCTCTCTCTCTCTCTCTCTCTCTCTCTCTCTCTCTCTCTCATACACACACACACACACACACACATACCTCTCTATAGAGTGCATTCTCTTTTTCCCACTGGATCCAGGTTCTGTGGGGCCTGAAGCTTACAGAAGCCCCCTGGAAAAATACAAAATTACAAATACAAAGTTAGAATGGTGATTATTTATTTAGAATGACAGAAGAAATCACGACTTCCAGCACTCTTGACATTTTGGGTAAGATGAAATTCTTTGTTGAGGGAAGAGGAGGCCATTGTCCCGAGCTTTGTAGATGGTAGCAGCATCCTTGCTCTCTATCCACTAAATGCCAGCAGCATCTACCCCTTTTTGACAACCAAAGCTGTCTCCATACATTAGCAAATGTACCCTAAGAGGTTAAATTACCCCAGTTGAGAACTACAGCTTTAATCCTACCCACTCTTTTAGAGTATACAAAAAAAGGAATCCTTTCTAGCTCCTCTTCTTAGTCTTTGTCTAAGTCCCTTAATTCCTAAGGAAATTAAGAAAGGAAAATTTCCTGTCTCATTAACATATATATAAATATTTACCAATGTTCAAAACAGTAAATTCTTCATACCTAATAGGGTATATTACAGGAATTAATTCAAGGTTGATTAAGTACTAACAAATAAAGTCAATTAATGTGATTCTTCATATTAAAAGAATACAGAAGAAAGGCTAAAGCAAAAGAAAAACATTCAATTGTTTTCAACACACACACATGGGTAAAATTTCTAGAAAACCAATTAAAGGCAACTCCTAACAACAAATATTGTCTGAGGGGTGGTCAAGAAATTCTTGGAACAGGTTTATCAGAGAGGTAGGAGTCCTAGTGCACATAGTTTGATTGTGTGACTTATTATTAGTATTTGTGCCAAATTTCAATCTCCTTGCATCCGTGTTTTTTCAGATATCGCTGAAGAAGCATGTCAAATGTAAAGAACACTCCAAATATGGATAAAATTAAATTTCACACTGTCATTAGTTCCTCCCAAAACAAGGGAAAACAGCCAAACCATTCTGGAAGAAGTGTTAACAGTTCACAGGGACTGTTGCCCTGGGAAATCCATGGCTTACAAGTAGCATAGCCTTTGCAAGCCAGGCAGAAAGTTTATTGAAGACAACCCTTCTCTGGGACGCCCTGTTGAGTGAGGACACTTCCTCAGACATTGTCAAAAAATGTTGAAAACTTGTAGTGGAAGATGTCAGATTGACTAAAAAGCAGCTTGCAGAAATGGTTACACTATCACCTACAACCATATTGAATATTCTCCATCAGCATCGAAGGATGTCAAAAGTCAGTATAAGATGGTTACCAAGAATGCTCACACTGCGTCAAAAACAACAACTTACTGAGTGTTCATGACAGTTTTTGGACCTCTGCAAAGACAACGAAGATGAAGTTCTAAACCGAATTGTCACTGAAGATGAAACTTGGGTTGGTCATTATGAGTGCGAGTCAAAGCAGGAGTCCATGCAGTGGCATGAAAAGGGCCTGCTACCCTCTCAGAAGTTCAAGGTGTCCCAGTCAGCTGGAAAAATTGTGGCTACTGTTTTGGGATACAGAGGGTATCCTGATGATTAATTACAAGGATAAGGGTGACACAATAATCAGAGAGTACACAGTTAAAAGAGTCTGTGAGGGAGAAAAGAAGAGGAAAATGGAGCAAAGGAGTGCTGCTTTTGCAAGACAATACAACCCTGCACTAGAGCAACATTGTGTTAGCTACTCTTCATGAATTTGGCTTCCAAATGTTAAACCACCCTCCCTACAGTCCAGACCTGGCTCCATTTGATTATTATTTGTTCCCAAATATGAAATAAAGAGCTTTGAGGGAAGAAATTTACAAACAATGGAAAGGTTAAAGCTGCAATTTTTTTTTTTAAGATTTATTTTTATTGTTTTTGACAGAGAAAGAGAGAGAGATACAGAGACAGAGAGAAGGGAGAGGGCCCAGAACAGTCTCCATAGTTGCACATCGTTGTTTTTTCCACATAGTTTCATTCCACAGGTGGGCGTGGGGCTGCACAGGGCAGCAACTGGGCCAGGGTCTCACCCTGGTGAAAACTGAACTGGGGGAACTCTCCAGTTCAGCATATGGGTCCGGATGGGCTGAGGCTAGGATTCGATCCTTGGTCCCCAGGGCTAGAAAGCGAGCGCTCAACCCTCTGAGCCATCCCGGCTTCCCTAAAGCTGCAATTTTGAGGGCAAAAACAAAATATTTTTTTGAGGATATAAATACTGAAAGATCTGAAAAGTATATTAGGGTTAAGGGTGAATATATTGAAAATGAACTATAATAAATAGATTTTTTTTTTAATCCTTCCCGTTCACTCAGCAAATTTTTTGGCCATCTCTTATATAATAAAATGTGTAGAAATATTCTCTTAAATTCTGGAACAAGTCAAGAAAGATATTATCACTACTTCTATTGAGCACTATATTAGATATCTTAGCCTGCCAAATACATTAAGAAACAAGGGCAGATGGAGAAGTTGAAAGGGAAAAACCAAAACTGGGCTTATTAAGAAATCTTACTTAATAGTATGAATAAAACAAAATCATGGTAGGCAGAATAAGCGCTTCCCAAAGACACCCACACCCTAATCCCTGGAACCTGTGAATATAATTTTATCACCTTACATGGCAAAAGGGAATTTGCAGATGTGATTATGTTAAGGATTTTGAGATGGGGAGATTATCCTGGACCATCCAGATGGGCCTGGGCCCTGTATAGTTACAAGGGTCTTACAAGAGGAAGGCAAGAGAATCAGATTCAGAGATGTGATAAAGATAGCAGATGTTTGAGTGATGACACAGCTTGATGGGGGCCCTGAGCCAAAGAATGTGGGACGCCTCTTAAAGCTGAAAATAGCAAGAAACGGATTCTCCCCAGAGCCTGCACAATGAGCACAACCCTGCCAACAACTTGATTTTATCACCATGGGACCCATTTTCAGAATTCAGACTTCCAGAACTGTAAGATAATGAATGTGTTGTTTTGTGCTGCAGAGTGTGGTAATTTGTTACAGCAATGACAGGAAATGAATGTAATGTAAATATGGTCTATTTAAAGAAGTAATAGAGAGCTTAGCAATTTCACTGAGTATAATTTTGTATGAATCAAAGACAAACATTTAATTTTTTAGAAGAAATTATATGGGAATATCTTTTAACAAACAGGGTAGGAAAGAGTTTCTTAAGACAAAATGTCTATAAACCATAAAATCAAAAGATTATTAATACACATATATTAAAATGTAAGGCCTTTCATGAATCAAATTAGCCATAGTGGGAAGTGGGGAAGCCACAAGCTAAGAAAAGGGTAATTTGCAACATCTAAATCAAACAGAAGCTTCGTATCTGGAATATTAGTGAAGTATGACAAATTTATAAGAAAAAGATACATAGATTTAAAAATGGACAAAATAAGCATTTTGTACAAGGCGAAACATGAATGGTCATAAAACATATAAGATGCCCAATTTAACTCATAAAGAAATGCAAATTAAAACTTCAATAAAATACAATTTCATAATTACCAAATTGGCAAAAATTGAAGTCTAACACTAGAAAGAATCTGGCACTCATCTATACTGGAAAGGGTAGTATAGATTAGTGTAGCCAGTTGGAAAGCAGTTTTTCATCAGTTAGTTAAGTGTACATACAGTACAAACCCACAATTCATATGTTAGATATATAACCAAAAGAAATTATTTCACATGGGTACCTGGGTATGTGCATGAGACTAGTTTAGCAGCATTATCCACAACTGCAAAACACTAGAAATAATGCAAATATTCATCAATGGTGGAATGCATTAATAAATTACAGTACAATCATGTAATGGGACTTTTACTATACCATAGTAAAAATAAATTAACTGTGGCTAGATATTCAACATGGCTAAATCTCAAAAACATAATTTTGAGCAAAAAAGACAAATTACAGATTAATATATAGTGAATTTTGATATGTAGTAATTTTACTATCACTGATATAGATATATGTATATATTCATTTACTAGCATTGATTCATGAATATATATTCATTTTACTATCATTGATATGTGTGTGTGTATATATATAAATGTATGTATGTACATATATATACACACATGTATATACATATGTACATTATATATGAAGACTAGATGATTTCTTTCTGGTTTATCTGAAACAGTCATTATTTTGTCCTTTTGAATGATAAAATTCCTAGTAGACATTACTTTCTCTAGCATGTTAAAGCTATTCCATTGTCTTCACACTGTCCTCATTACTGAGAAGTTTGACTTTGTTTTATTAATAATTTTTTCTTTTTTTTTTTAGATTTAAAAAAAATTGTTTGAAAGAAGGTGAGATAGAGAGAAGGGGGGAGGGCCCAGAGCAGTCTCCACAGTTGTACATCATTAGTGTTTGTTTGTTTTTTTACATAGTTTCATTTCACAGAGGTGGATGTGGGGCCTCATGGGATGGAACTGAACTACAGGCCTCCCTCATGGGAGGCCAGAATCTTTGCCACCACACCAGCAGTTAACAGCTGTGCTGCAGTTCAGCATGTGGGTTTGCATGGGCCAGGCTGGGATTTAATTCTCACACCTTGCAGCTACAAAGAAAGCACTTAATCCTTTGAGCTATCCTGGCATCCCCAGTTTTATTCATCATTTTCATTTCTTTGTACTTCATCTGTCTCTTCATTGGCTGCATTTTAAATCTCTTTGACTTAGGTATTCCATAACTTCATAATGTTGTATTTAGGTATATGGATTTATTTTGATTTATTATATATTGCTCAGAATTTATTGGACTTCTTGGTTTTGAGCATTTTTATGCACATCCAATTCCAAAACACTCTAAAATATTCTTCTTTTGAATATTCCCACACCCCTATTATTTTTCTGAAACTCTTATTGTAATACTCTTGTCTCATTCATTGTCTCCTTTAGACTTTTCACTTCTATATCTCTACATATTACACTGTGGTTATTTATTTTATATTATAGCTCAGCACCTCTCTTCTATTAGATATTTATAGGTAGATATTTGCCTTTTCCACTGACTTTTTAATTTTAATGACTACAAGCTCTGACAATTAAGTTCATGAACTTGCCACCATACACTTACATTAGCAGCACTGTACAAACAACTTGGTAGGTTTCATAACCCTAGTATATCAGTGTCTCACAGCTGTGCTCATATTGATGTGTAGCAATGTTGTACTGAGTGAAGTATGTTATTGTGTGTTTTTAGCATATGTGCTGCTGAAGTGATCACAGTTATTGTGTGCTTTTGTGTGCCATTGTGAGAATGTTGGAGTTTGAATTAGAGCAATGAACAAACAGTAAATTACTTGTTAAATTTGGCAAGAGTGGAAGTAAAATCAGGAACATGTTAATCCAAGTTGATGGGGATAATGCTGTGAAGAAACTGGCAGTATACAAATGGATTAAATATTTTTCTGAGGGGAGAGAAAGCATCACTGATGAAGGGATGTCAGGGCAGCCAGTAACGAGCAGCACTGACGAAAACATTGCAAAAACTTGTTGAATTGTGCATCAAAATCATCGGCTTGGGGAAGCCGGGATGGCTCAGTGGGTTAAGCGCTCACTTTGCAACGCCGGGGACCGAGGATCAAATCCTGGCCCCGGCCCGTGTGGACCCATGTGCTGAGCTGGGGAGCTCCCCCAGTTCAGTTCTCTCTCTGTCTCTGTATCTCTCTCTGTATCTCTCTCTCTCTCTCTCTCTCTCTCTCTCTCTGTCAAGAGCAATAAAAAAAAAATCGTCAGCTGACTATGAGAAGCATAGCAGATCAAGTAAACATCGATAGAGAAACGAGAAAATCTTCACTGAAAATCTTGGCATGAAAAAGGTGTGTGCAAAAATGGTCCCAAAGGAGCTCACCAATGAACAAAAGCAGAATTGAAGTTTGCCAAGAGCTTTTGGAGAGACAAGATGATGTTTTGGGCCATGTTATCACTGGCGATGAAACATGGGTGTACCAATATGACTCTGAAACAAAGTATCAAAGGGCACAATGAAAGTCAGCCAATTCTCCATGACCAAAAAAAACAGAGTCAAAACAATGTTGCTAACCTATTTTTGATATCAGAGAGATTGTTCATTATGAATTTGTACCAACTGGACAAACAGTCAACCAAGTTGACTCTTTGGAATTGCTGAAAAGGCTTAGTAAAAAAGGTATACAAAAACAACCTGAACTTTTCACCAACAACTCATAGCTATTGCATCACAACGATGCACCAGCTCACATGTCACCATCTGTGAGGGAGTGTTTAGCCAGTAAACAAATAACCATTTTGGTACACCCTCACCTGATCTGGACCCCAATGATATTTTTTACCCACAAATAAAGGGAAGATTGAAAGGAAGTCATTTTTATGACATTCAGGATATCAAGAATAATATGACAACAGCTTTGATGGCCACTCCAGAAAGAGTTCCAAAATTGCTTTGAAGGGTCAACTAGTTGGTGATGTTGGTGCATAGTTTCCCAAGGGGAATACTTCAAAGGTGACCATAGTGATATTCAGCAATGAGATGTGTAGCACTTTTTTGCAAACTTAATTATCAGACCTTGTATATTTCTCAGGCTCAGAAGTTCTGTTTAGTTCCCTTTAAAACCATCCTGCTTGTTTTTCATAGATTATTACCTTTTGTTACTTTTTCAATGCCTTCTGTGTGTTTGTGTGGTTTCTAATAGTTTTTTTGTTTTGTTTTGTTTTATTTTCAAAGATTTATTTTATTGATTTTGACAGACAGAGACAGAGAGAGACAGAGAGAATGGGGAGAGCCCAGAGCAATGTCCATAGTTGACAGCATTAGTTTTCCATATAGTTTCACTCCACAGGTGGACGCGGGGCTGCGCAGGGCAGGAACTGGGCTGGGAGCCTCCCACATAAGGCCCCGGCAAGAACTGAACTGGGGGCACACCCCATTTTAGCATATGGGTCCGCCTGGGCCAGGTCTCGATCCTCAGTCCCCCGGGCTTCAAAGCGAGTGCTTAACCTGCTGAGTCATCCCAGCTTTCCCTCTAATAGTTTTTAAAATAAAGTGTCTATCAAAAAATTTCATCCTGTGAAGTTTAGGGTATCTAATGCTGTTTGTTCACAGCTGATTTTTTCTTCTACTGAACTATTTCACTAAATGTTTTCTAATTTTGTGTTGAGTCCTTCCTTGCAATATTGTATGTGGGAAACTTATGAAGACTACGTTGGGCGCATGTCCCTCTGAAAGAGGTTTGTGTTTGTTTTAACCAGGTTCCCAAGTGTATCACTGGCCAGAAACATATTTTCATATCAAATTTTTAGTGTGTGGATTTCCAGACCATAAGATTTTGAGAACCCAAAGAGAATCTTTATACCCCTTGTGAATTTTGAAATCCACATGCATATTGGTACAAACAAAATGTTTTTCTTGAGCACTTATTTAATTCAGAAATATTTGTTGACTATGCTAGGGAGTGGGAATACAAAACTGACTAAGTGACCATTCTTGAGGAGATCAACGTGAAAACAAGAAGTTATGTTTAACATAATTGTTGCTAGGGGTATGTACACATGTATACAGGGTAAGTAGCACAGAAGAACCTTTAACAGTGGCTGGAATAGGATGAGCCAAGGGGAAGGCATTGCCAAGAGCTTGTTAAAATGGGCCTTGATTGCTAGTAGTAAAGAAAAAGATGATAAAAAGATAAGTTAATATGGTTGCTTTAGCCTTAAGATGGCACTATAAATTCATAATTACTTTGTAAAGAATACATAAAAATAACTCAAAAATTTCACTTAAGCCTTATAATATAATCTTGAATGGCTTTTGAGTGTCAGACATTAAGTGCTTGTGTGTACTATTTTCAATTAATCTTTATAGCACCCTGAAGTAGAGACAAGTATTTGCCCCATTTTGCAGACTAGGAACAGGAATCAGAAAGGGTGTAAATGACTTGCCCTCAGTCACAAAGCCTTTAAGTCACAAAGTCAGGATTTAAATTGAGACTCTCTGAATCTGGAAACTGGGCACACAATCGCTATGCTGCATGCCCTCCTTATAGTAATTCACGAGTTGAAAATGCAACAACATTAGAATGATCAGTTATGAAAATTCTTTTTTCCACCCCCAGTCCTGGTTAAGTCCCTGCTTGGGAATAAGTCAGAGTCCATGCCTTAACCCTCATAGTAACAGAAGAAATCCAGGCACCTTGGTTCTCAGTGCTCTGTGCAAACTGCAGCCAGAAGGTTGGCCCTGCCCTCCCTAGTCAGATGTCTTTCTCATGCCCTCTCATAGCACTCAGGGCATGTGACATCATGGATCTTAGCACTCAGAATTGTGCTGACCAGATAAGAGCTCTCACTGACATGTGAGCATCCTTGTAACACCCACGCTTGGTACATGTATGATTAGCTTAGAGTATAGATTTCTCAATAAATCTTTGATGAACCTTCCCTTCTTCCATATTATTAAATCCTTTCTATACATAATCTTAAACCCAGACAGCAAATTATAGGAGAGAAGGCAATTTGTATGAGAAAGTAATTTCTATCTGAAACACTTATGTGTTTAGGCAACAATAGGAATAAATGCAAACACTGTGTTTTAATTGTTAAGCAGTACCTTAGTATGCCTTCCAAGGAGGCATTTCTAAATCTGAGAAAACTATATTGTGCTTACTATCTTCCCATATTTCCATTGAGGTGAAATATTAATATGTAAAATGAATGCCAAAGGCAACCTGGAAAACCAAAAAAATAGAAGCATCCAAAAAGCAAATCCCTCAAAAGAAGCATATGCAAGGGAGTGTCAATTAATCTGCCCACCTTCTACCTCCTCTCTCCTTACAGGAACTTCAAGTTGTTTCTCAGCAACAGTTGGTGATAATTATCTACTTCCTTTCTACCCACGTTCAAACTTAAGCCCTATACTAGCTTGTGCAATTGAACAGATTTAGTTGCCCTGTTTATAAAATAGATATATTACTGGATCTATTTCATGGGTAGTTATCAGGATTAAATCAGCAAATTCATGTAAAGCTCGTTGAACAATGTCTAAAAATAGTAAGCCTTCAGTAAATTAGCTATGATTATTACTATGGAATTATGTAGTCCATGAGCAAAGAGGCTGGTGAATTCATTAATCTAGGACCCCTTACTAGATCCTAGAGACACAATTTTTGTTTCTTTATTCATTAGATATAACTAAGCTCTGGACGGAAATTGCAATGTCTGGTATGCTGTTGATTTGCTCAACACCTTGAAATTTTTCTTCCCCAATGTTTCAACTCTAATTAGGAATTTCTCTGCAATGGATAATTATTCATCATGAAAAGAAAATATTTGATTCATAAAATTTTGCTTTACTATAAAAGTTTACTTTATTTTCTCAATAACCCTCAGGATGTTTATTTTGTATAGTTGAGTATTTTTTGTTGCCTATGTAATATGGTGTTTAGGGAGGGATAATGTTTTTTATAGGTTAATTTATCTCTCTCTCTCTCTATATATATATATATTTTTTAAGATTTATTTTTATTGTTTTTGACAGACAGAGAGAGATAGAGACAAAGAGAGATGAGAGAATAGAGAGGGTCCAGAGAAGTCTCCACAGTTGCACATAATCAGTTTTTCGGTCCACACAGGTGGGCGGGGGCTGCGCAGGGCAGGAACTCGGCTGGGGGCCTCCCACATGGGAGGCTCGTCCCCTCTAGCCAGGTGTGGAACTGGGGGGGTAAGAACTGGTCTCCTGCATGGTAAGCACACTCCAGTTCAGCATATAGGTTCACATGGGCCTGGCCCAGGAGAAGATCCTTCGTCCCTGGGGCTGTAAAAGCGAATGCTTAACCCGTTGAGCCATCCCAGTGTCCCCAATTTATGGGTTTTGACATTCTTTAGTGGAAAAACCTCCCAACTCCATTAGAACAATGGACTTTTGGCCACACAAAGCATGAAGAGTTATGGGACTTGGGGTCAGAGAGATCTGACTCTAAGTTCCTCCACTTACAATAGCTGTGGAATCTTAAATAATTTTTCACTCTTCTGAGCCTTGATTTCCTTATCTTTGAAAAGGGATAATAATACCATATTTTCTGGCGTATAAGACGACCAGGTGTATAAGACGACCCCCTAATTTTACAGTTAAAACATAGGTTTAGGCCTATATTCGCTGTATAAGACTACCCCCCACTTCCGAGGCAACACCAGTTCGTTTTTTAATTAAATTTTTAATGAATGACATTTTTCGAACATACTGTAATATACCGTACATTGATACGATAAATGGAAGGTCTCTTCACAAATGGCAATGCCATGAACTTGACCAAGAAACAAGAAATCCAAAAGAGAACATTAACAATGATGGCATCATCTGGAAAGAAAATTACATGAAGAACTTGCAGAAAACGCTTGTTTGTG
>PVKE010045779.1:0-12494 GCA_004027555.1 Craseonycteris thonglongyai | reverse complement strand
ATAATTGAGCATAGCATGTTCCTGATTTCTATTAGAAAATGTGATAGTTTTACTTTGAGTGTCTCACATTCACCTAAAACAAACTATAAGAGAGTTGTCAGATACTTTTCTAAACACAACTATGTGACACTTTAAAAACTAAAGTAGATATATAAGGAATAAATATATATTCAAGATTAAGACTGCAAGTGGTTGCCGAGAGCAACCATCTTATTATACTGAATAATGTATAATCACTTTTCCTGTGATATTAATTTAGTAAACCAATAACCTACTGATACAACATTTTAAATGACCCATTTCTAGTGAGTAAATAACTTTATAAAGTGCATATAATGTTTCATAATTTAGTAACAGCACAGTATTTTGATTATATATTCACAAACATACTAATATACCAACTCTAGGTGCTATATTTTGGGATATTTATTGCTTATACAAAACTTAAAGAAAGGAAGGCAAAAATTGGAGTTGTTTCTAGGGAAGACAGATATAATTTAAAATATATATAGTTAAAATTCATACAAATTCTATTTATAATGGCAACATTTTGAAAAATTAAAACCATAAAAGTATATAGAACTCGTCAGAAATCATTAAAAAAGGCTTTCTCTAAGTCATAATTTCCTATAGTTGGTTCACTTATTTCCATCAACCAATTAATGAACATGTGGATCTATGTTTCTATCATTATACTAGTGATAGAATAAATAAATCAAAGAGAAATGTAGGACTACACCTTATGTGTTAAATTGTCTTCTTCAGACATTAAATCTCTGGAATTCCGATAATAATTTTAGCTGGATGAGACAAAATATGTATTGCTTGTTTGCATCATCCTTTATCTCTAGAAAGAAACAGAGAAGAAATCCCTTCAGGATTTTAGCAAGTGATTTTCTAAGCAAATTCTTATTGCTCTATATGTCAAAAGATAAGGACTGAGAAGATGAGAGAAAAATTATTATTAGAATCAAAACAATACATATAGATAGATCAGAATTTCTATATTAAATGTTAAATGGCAAAATGAAAAAAATATTTTTAAAATAATTTTGAAGAATTAGTAAAAGACAGTGATGAGGAGGGAGGGAAGGGTCAGGTAGAGAGAGAGAGAGAGCATGATGAGAGAAAGAAGAGAGAAAGTTTCGTTTTATACAAGTATATGTTTTCTGTGTCCCATAAGACTACTGCAAGAGAAGTGGGAAGATAACACTTATCTTTCGTTCTTCCTGTTCTTTATCTTCCTTAGGGAGATAAAATTTATCAATCCTAGAAACCTCCCCAAAAAAAGTTTAAACAAGTATAGAATTATATGTGATTTCTTGAATAGTTTAAACCAAAATAAACTAATTTTATGAATCCTATGCATTAATATGACCTGTGTTTCTATCTTTCAAAGTGGGAAAAAAAGGAAAAAACAGAAGAATACTATGCTGAAGAAAGTGAAAAATATTTTACATTTTTAATCTCAACCTGGAATTTTAAGAAGGATGCTTTTCATGTAAATATTAGGGTATACAACTTCAATAAAAAGTTATGGAGGATCCCTAAAAGTTTTTAAGCATATAGACATGCTCAGATTTATTTGTAAGATAATTTAAAATACAATGGATTGTATTTTATATATAAACTTGGTATAATGACATTTATATATGTTACATATACATAATATATATAATGTATATATTATGTATATATAATATATAATATATATTATGTATATATTAGTGTATATGAGTATGTATGTGCGTTTATATATATACATATACACATATGTATACATGTGTATATATACATACGTGTATGTATATGTGTACATGTGCATATACACATATGTATATGTGTGTGTATGTGTATATATACATATATACATATGTATATATAAAGTATAGCCAACATTATAGTATCACACAGTATTTTTACTGCCCTAAAAATTCATTGTTTTGCTTTTTCATCCCTTCTTTTCCTAACCTCTGGCAACCACTGATCCTTTTACTATCTCCATAGTTATGTCTTTTTCAGAATATTAGATAGTTGAAATCATATAGCATATGTAGCCTTTCCAGATTTTTCTCCGTTCACTTAGCAATAAGCATTTAAATTTCTTCCATGTCTTTTCGTGTCTTGGTAGCCCATTAATTTAGAACTGAATAATATTCTATTATCTGGAGTGTATTTATTTACCTACTGAAAACTGTCTTGGTTGTTTACATCTTTTGAACTTTATAAATAAAGCTGATATAAAAAGACTCACACAAATTTTGTATAGAGATGATTTTCAACTTATTTAGATAATTGCCAAGGAGTGTAATTGCCATATTATATAGTAAAAGTATCTTTACTTTTGAAAATCACTGCCAAACTGTCTTTCAAAGTGGCTACAACATTTTATATTTCCATAGCAATAAATGACAGTTCCTGTTCCACATCTTGACAGCGTTTGATGCTGTCAGGGTTTGGTTTTGGTCATTCAAATGTGTGCATAGTCGTTTCTCTTTGACGTTTTAATTTGGGTTTCCCTGATGATATATGACATGGAACCTCTTTTCATATGCTTATTTTCTATCTGCATATCTTCTGTGGTCAGGTATCTGTTAATGTCTTTGGCTCATATTTTAATTGAGTTGTTTGTTTACTTATTGTTAGGTTTTAAGAGTTCTTTGTATATTTACAGAATATTCCTTTATCATGTGTGTCTTTTGCAAGTATTTTCTCCTAGTCTGTGACTTAATCTTTCATTCTTATGAAAATGTGTTTCAATACTGAAAGCCACAGAATAACATACAAAAGCGCTGTGAGAAAATATCTATAAAATTTAAATTATGTGGCTTTCATTGTTGCCTGTGAAATCTATTGACAGCCCAATTACTATTTCTTTACAAAGTATCTTTCTTTCTTTTAAAATATTTTTTTCATTGTTGTGTGTAGCTTCACAGCTCCGTGTTTGAGTGTGGATATATAGAGAGATATATATAAAGGGTGTCCCAAAATTCATGCAAGATTTGAATTTTGTGTCATTTGTGCGGTAAAGTGTTGCCAATGAAAAAAAAAAAAGATAGTGTGACAGCTGACAGTTCAGGGTTATTAAAAATGGAGGGCTACATGAAAGAACAACGCGTTTTCATTGTTGAGCAATGAAAATTTACAATTTTTAATTATAAGCCTGTGTTTTCTATCAAAATTACTTCTTGCATGAATTTTGGGACACCATTTATATAGTTTGCAATACGTTGTACAGCTTGAACCTGGGAAGTCACATTATTTCTTTTCTGTAAAATTTTCATCCATAATTTCTTTAAATAATTTATCTCCCCTATTCCTTCTGTTTTTTTCACTTCCAGAACTTCAGTTATACATATCCTAGAATTTCTCATTTTACCTTATTTTCTGTATCTTAACTTTTCTTTCATATTACCTCTTACTATAGTTCTTTTCTTTTTCAGGACTGAGTGTTTTAATGTTGTTTAATTTTATTGTTTTGCTGCTTGCCAGTTTATTGAATTTTGTATTTCAATAATTTTATTTTTTAATTTTATTTAGTGTTTTCTAAAGCTGCATAGAGATTTTCATAGTTTAATGTATATTATTATTTTATTTCTTAAAATTTTTTATACATGATTAATTTAGATTCTCTGAGACATCTGAGACAGGATAGTTAAAAAGTTAGATAGTCAGGAAAGTCCTCAGTAAACATAGTGACTTCATTAAAATCAGTATGTAGTGAGCACTAAAGCCAGGTCAGCTGGACACTCACAAGATTTACTGGCCTTAGGCTTCACAGCTCCTCCTCCTCACAAGCAGAACAGATTTGTGCTCCTAGGGAACAAAACTTGCAAGATGATTAACACACAGGTTCTGATACCCGCACCCCAGTATGTAGACATATCCTATGAAAGAAGTAGTCTTAGTCTTAGCTGTGGGCATTTCACTTTCCAATGCTCCCTCTCATCAGAGAGCTTTGTCTTTCCTTTCAATAAACTTTGCTACTTGATGTTTCCACTCCCTCAGCACCCTCAGCCCTCATTCTTTGAGTGCGTGAGACCATAAATGCCAGACACACACACACACACACACACACACACTGCAATTCCTACATCACATCCAATAGCTGACACAGTGGAAGATTTATATCCATTATCTTTGTTTCTACAATCTCTATTTTAGAGTGAACTTCTTTGTGTACTATGTAATTTTATTGTGAGATAATAATTGTGTGAACTTTATTAAAATTTTTAGAAACCTATATTTAAATACATTTTTTAGATAATATTTGTATTTGTATCTCTGAGACATCAGTCTCCATACAAACATGGAATAATTTATTGCAACTTTAATATCTGATCTTCAATTTGTAGGCTATGTGGACGGTACACATTTAATCATGGACCCACATGCTCCAAGCTTATGGTTAGTGTTATTAATATTATCAACTCAGAGTTTTATCAGGCAGAGGCAGCTTTCATTCTTGGGTATCCTTGATTTCACTATCTCTGCAATATTGGTTGTAATACATTGTATTTTATTGTGGAAAGGTGATTGGAACATTCTGTTTGTCACACTTAAACATCCTATTTTGTGTTTTCACTTTTTCTTTCTGATTTCTAGGAATTGCTGGTGACCAGAAATTCCTACATAATGGCACAAATTAAAGATTCTGTGCATATTTTACCCCAAAATTATAAAGCAGGAGCAACACAAAAATTTTGAAATCCAATGAACAGCACTGGCTTCAGCATTGGGGAGCTTGCTGACGGATTGCTGGGATTTTTATTTGGAGCACCACTCCTCAAAGTGTGCCAATGAAACCAGACTCGGTTAGAATTCAGATAGAACAAAACTGGGAAAAGAAGAGAAACCGTTTTTTATTAAGCAAGCTCTAATAATTATGAAGCCATATGTTCTGCCTCACTTTCAGACCACCAACACTCCTCATTTAAGACAGTGTCAGAAAAGAAAAATGTCTGTGCCTATATGATTCCGACAGTCAAGGAATGTATAATGATATGTGTGTTTTACTTACACCCTTTTATTAGATATCTGCTAAAGATTATAACACGATGTTTCATAAATCAAAAGCATAGCTTAGCTCAGCAATCCATGGTATACTTTTCTTTGGAAAGCAAGTAAATTCTCATTAAAACAGAAGTTACAATTCCTTCAGCTGTGTCTGTAGTAAGAGTTTATGAGCAAAGTACTATCATGGGGTCAAAATTCCTGAACGGACATTTAGTAAAAGCACATGTACAGTGAGCAATGGAGCCTGTGGATGCTTATGGTGTGTGAGTTTTAGGTGCTGAGGTGTTATAAGAAAAGAGGGTAATACAACTAGAGGAGAGGAATGCAGACATGCATTGAGTTTACATGCTCATATAGGCATATAGTTGCAGTAGCAGGCACCCTAACGGAGTTTTCTGAGACAGTGGAAAGGATAACTCAAACATAATTTCTAGGGATTTTCTCTAAAGAAAAGTGGATTTAGCATAGTTGAGAGGGAATCGGGTTCTCAGTGGAGGCTCCTGGGGGATAAAATCACTACTTTTGTGGACAAAACTTTATAAGCATAACTGTACTTGGCTCATTAAAAATTCAACTAAATATCTCATTTCTGCTGAGTTTTTGCTCATAGCCATATCCATTTTTGTAGCCTATCCTGCTATTAAATTAGAAAGTGAATTCAGGAATAATAATGATTAAAGTTCACACGTAGTGCTGACTACCAGTGGAGCATTTGCATTGAGTGCTTCTTACACTTTTTTTAAATGTACGTACTGTCTTTAGGAATTTGATGTAGTATTATCCTTATTTTACATAGTTTTTATAAAACTGATGTACAGACACAGTATGCAAGTTCCCCTATGTCCAACAGAACTGGGATTTGAATCTAGGAAATTCTGCTTTGTTATAAAATCCTATCTCATCCTGGTCAAACTCAGTGCTTTATAAATTATAAATTGACTACAAAGAAATTAAAGAACATTTCCTAAGGTATATGGATAGCAAAGTGGCAGAGACAAGTTTAAAAAGTATCTTCAGTTCTGACATTCTACCTTAAATCTCTAACAAAACTGGCTGAAAATGGTCCAGACCAGAAAGTAAGGGGATCTAAAAATGAAGTGATGACAAAATAAAACTGAGTTAACTGCGTTCTGGGAAAAAACTATATGACACAATGCATAGGCTAAGGGTCTGTTGTAATATGTTATTCTGATCTTTCTGTAGCTTTACCCCGTATTGTATTTCAGTGAATTCAGCCTGTCTCAGAAAGTTATAGTTCTCTAGGAAAAGTTTAAAACGATACCCAGAATAGCCAATGCATGAGCCACCTATATTTATAGAAGTCTGAAACACCATTTTGTATTTATTTTCTGTTTAAAGTTTTCTTTATTAATTTTTAGTATGTTGAGATATTTAGAGAATGTGTATTCACCCAACTGTGTCAACTAAAGTATTGTAGAGCCAGGTGACATGAGATTAATTCCTAAAACCCTGCAATATACAGAACCTTAAAGGGTCTCACAGATCTCAAGTTAACATAAACTTTGGAAAGTTCAATAGCTATAATGTATAATATCACCTTAATTTTATTAAAACCAAAATGAAAATATTATAACTCCTTCAAAAGAAAAAAGAAGGGGAAGCCAGGATGGTTCAGTGTGTTGAGTGCTTGTCTTTCAGCCCCGTGGTCTGAGGATCGAATCCCAGCTCCAGCCCATGCAGATCATATGCTGAACTGGGGTGTGCCCCCAGTTCGGTTCTAACTGGGGTGTGCTTCCCATGTAGGAGACCCCAAGCTCACAGGGGTGTTCCTTCCATGCTGGAGGTCCCTGGCCTGGTTCCAGCTCTGCACAGACCTGCACTCACCTGCAGAGTGAAATTATATTGAAAACTAATGAGGTACAACTATGGAGACTACTCTGGGCCCTCTCCCTTCTCTCTGTCTCTCTTTCTCTGTCAAAAACAATAAAAATAAATTTTTAGAAAAAGAAAAAAGAACAGTTTTATTTTATGCAAGTAAAAATCAAAGCAATCGTTTACATTTGAAATATTCATATAACAACCATTTAGACTACTCTTCAACTTGTGTTCACCTCAACCAGCTCTGAAAGTCAAATATCTCAGAAGCATTAAGAACATAACTTCTGAATCAGTAAATGATGACAATAATCTATAAAAGCAATTTGGGTAAAAATCTAGAAGATAGGCAGTTAAAAGACAGCAGAACACTTTTCCAAGGACTAATTCAGCTATGAAATCACAATTTTAAAGATATAGATTTTAAAATTGGTTACATAGTAATTTGACTCGGTTGTTGATATATACACTAAGAAATATGACTCATTCGGAACTACAAACCATTAAATACTCATTTTTATAAACCAATGCCAAGCAAGATACTCCACAGGGACTCTTGCTATGGAATACACCTCATCGGGCTGAGATCAGATGAGATCAGATATGATCAGATATGGGGCAGGTATCTTCAGAGCTGTAGAGCTCAGGGAGGGATGCATAATGGGGTAAACTTTGGAATACTAAAACACAAAGTACACACTAATAGAAAATATTATTTTTATGTTTTACCGAGGAAGCTTATGAGGTATCAGGCCAAAGACACCTTCCTTAAGAGAGGTCAGGGTTTGTTAGTTTGCGTGTGTGTGTGTGTGTGTGTGTGTGTGTGTGTGTGTGTGTGTGTGTTCAGGAAATAAAACTCCCAAGCAGAAGCATGGGCAGTAGAGGCAGCTACTCACCTTTCGCCAGGCCACTAAAGGAAAGAGCCTACTTGTATTTCCTGTTGCTTCTTCCTCACGTTGGGAAAGAGAAGGGAAAAGAAAATCTTCAACTCTAGTCCTTGAACTCTAACAAGAGCCAGGTTATTTTTATAAGTTAAAATGTGTGTTTGTCTGATTTCAGGAAAGCAACTTTTGTCCTCTTTTTCATTCTAGAAAATGTGTGTTTGTAGTGGGAGAGGGGGTGATTATGGGGGAATGTACGTATAAATGAAAAGAACACTGGGTATCAAGTCACCGGCTTTGTTACTATTTTTCTTCAGGGGAAAGATAGGGTTGTCAATAGAGTTTTCCCCTGCTCTTCAAAAGTAGAGCCTCCCTATGAACTCTTTCATAAACTGAAATGCTATCAAGCAAGGAAGCAATTTGCTAATGGATGTACAAAATAAATTGAGATAAAGCACAGATGCTCCCAGAAACAGTTCAAAGCTCTGGTGACTGAATGTTGAGATGCTGGGTATAGTTCCCAGGGAAGCAGCTTGGAAGGGCCACTTTCACTGCTCAGGTTGCCTGCTTAATGCTCTTTATGCTTTTTATCTTTTTGCACAAAAGCAATAATCCTCTTCAGGTTTCTCCCCATTCGCTTAGTGGAAGCAGGTGCTAATGGAGGTTTTCTGTAAAAGCAAAGTGCCCAAATCAAACTTTCCAAAAATGAGGGATACTTGTGTATACAAAACCACAGCATTCAAACAGGGCTTATGTCTTTGATAGCTAACAAAATAAGCTCTCCTATAGCAGCCAAGTTTACAACTTTGGTGATGAGATAGTCACTGTCTATTTTTCTATAAACTCACTTTTATTGACAAGTAAGAAAGAAAAAAAGAATACATACACATACATGCCCATAGCCTAACAACATAGTCTCGCCTCACACAAACCTCCCTTTCTTGAGGATGAAGAGACTATATTTGGTTGGTGGCAGTTGTGTATGAGAACTTCCTTTTGTGCTCATTTTGATCTCAATAGAATTTACCCAACAAAAAACAAGTGGGATAATTTGACTTTGAACTCGTTTATCTTTCAGATACAGAATTCATAACCTGAGCACTGTACTATGTTCTCCTTGAAGGCTGATTACTTAGACTTTAGGTTAAATTAATAATTAGAGATAAAACAATATGAGATTAATTGTGTCCTAATATTTACCAAGTGCAACTGACTAAGTAAATAAAATTAATCTATCTCCTATACCTAAGACTAAAATCTCTTATTAACAAGAGGTCTGACCATTAAGTTCACAAACTCATCCTAAAAAAAGTGCTACATACCTCACTGCTAAATATCACTATAGTCACCTTAAAAGTACTTCCCTTGAGAAACTACGCAAAAATGCCAGTGCCTAGTCCATCCTGCAAAACAATTGTGGAATTTTTTTTCTGGAGTGGCCATCAGAGCCATTGTTTCATTACCCTTGATGTCCTGAATGTCATCAAAATTTCTTCCTTTCAATATTTCCTTTATCTTTGGGTAAGAAAAAAAGTCATTGGGAGCAAGATCAGGCAAGTAAGGAGGGTGTTCCAATGCAGTTATTTGTTTACTGGCTAAAAATTCCCTCACAGACAGTGCTGTGTGAGCTAGTACATTGTCATGATGCAAGAGCCATGACTTGCTGGCAAAATTTTCAGGTCATGAAGGCTTTTCAGCACTTCCAAATCGCCAGCTTGATTGACTGTCCAGTTGGTACAAGCTCACAATGAACAATCAATTCCTCAATATCAAAAAAGGTTAGCAACAGCATTTTGACTCTTGATTTGAACGGACAGAACTTCTTAGGTCTTGGAGAATTGGTTGACTTCCACTGTGCACATTGACAGTCTATTTCAGGGTCATATTGGTACACCCATGTTTCACCACCAGTGATAACATAGCCCAAACATCTTCCTCCCAAAAGGCCTTGCCAAATTTTGACTCTTCTTTGCTTTTGTTTATCGGTGAGCTCCTTTGGGACCATTTTTTGCACACACCTTTTTCATGCCAAGATTTTCAGTGAAAATTTTCCTGTTTCTCTATCAATGTTTACTTGGTCTGCTATGCTTCTCACAGTCAACCAATAATTTTGACTCACAATTCAATAAACTTTTGCAATGTTTTTGTCAGTTTTCCTCACTGGTCACCCTGACCTCTCTTCATCAGTGATGCTTTCTTTCCCCTCAGGAAATCATTTAATTTATTTATACACTGCCATTTTCTTCATGACATTATCTCATAAGCTTGAACTAATCTGTCCCTGATTTTACTTCCACTCTTGCCAAGTTTAACAAGAAATTTAATGTTTGTGTGTTGCTCTAATTCAAGCTCCAACAATCTTGCAACGTCACATAAAAACACTCAACAACAACAATGAACGCCACTCAGGAAGACACCCTCACATGTTGACACAAACACAACTATAAGACACTGATATACCAAGGTTATGAAACCTTACCAAATTATTTTTACAGTGCTGCCAATGTAAGCATACCACGGCAAGTTCATGATCTTAATTGTCAGACATCATATAGCTATGACTACTAAAAAATCTAAAATAAATCTTTCATTCTTCAAAACATTTAACAGTACATTCTATGGGTCAGGATTATTGCTAGTCTATAGCACCAGCAAATACAGTTGTGCATGTTGTGCACTCTACAATTCCAGGAGGTACCTACCACTCACAGTGCATCACAAAACTCAGTGTCACAATGTAGACCTTGAAAGACAGTTACTTTATAAAATTTACTAAACTAATAAATTATTGAGTTTGAGATTTAAAGCCCAGGGAGTCTGATTCTAGAGCCCACCCTCTAGCCCGGTAGGCCCCTCCCCCTGCTTCCAGAGTGCCTGCTGCTGTTTCACATAGCTACTTAATTATGGCTAGGATGGCATAATTGTCTATTTCACTGATAAAGTTTATACAAAAGAACCTGAGTAGGATTCCACAGGTTTTCAAACACTTCCTGATTTTAGGTTGTCTAGATGTCCATTATGATCTTGCCTATTTGAATTGGTTTTTCACTAACATTAAAAAAAGTTATTTTGTAATCACAGTTCTAATTTTCTAATTTTGTTTTTTGTTTTTTGTTTTTTTTTGGCAGTCCACTGCTGCAGGTGGTAGGACTATATTGACCCTGTGTCTTCGGAATATGTTGTTGGATTACACAACTAGCAGGAAGGGAAGGTGATTAGTGGGAGCCAATGCCTTTATATGTCATCTAAAGGTAAAGAAAAAAAGTTACCTTAGTCTACTGTCACTAAATCATACAAAAAAATAGAAAACTTAGAAAATATTTCAGAAAATATCTGATATTCCAGGTTCTCAGAAAGAGTCATATCAATATTACTATGTTGAGATCCAAGATGGCGGCATGAGAGGAGAATGCCGATAACTGCCTGGGAAGGGCCTTGTGAACAGAGGGGAATCCACAGGGGAAACCCTGAGAAAAAACCTTAACTAAGAGAACCACACAACACGGAACAACACCCAAAGGTTAGAGAAAAACGGGGAGAGCGGGAGAGGAGGAGGGAGGCAGCAGTTTGGGGACAGAGACTCGGAGCGCGGCCCGGGGCTGGCAAAAACAAAGGGGGATTGGGGGACTACGGTCACAGTGGAGCTGGATCGAGGGCGGGCTGGAAGCCGAGACCTGGGGAGCGTGGAATCCCCACAAGACTGTGGACAATTTAACATCCGAACTCAAGGGACAGCACGCAGTGCCCTAATCAGATCACAGAGCCTAAAGTGGAACAGGGACTGTGGAGCAGGGCAGCGGCACTTCCTGGCGGGCGGGGTGAGAGCAGGGCACCAGCCCGCAACAGCTCAGCACCCCTGATTTACGGAGGAGACTGACTGTGAGAGAGCGCCTTCTGAGGACAGGGCTCTTGGAGTGAGGGCTGGGGCTTGAGTGGGCATAGCTGCATTGGACGTGCTTGGAGTGAATCCGGCGGTCTCAACAGAGCCGGGAGCGTAGAGCAGCTGCCGCCCGAGCTACGGCCTGTGTGCACAGGGCTTTCAGCACCCCGCCCACCGAGCCCGGGCCTCCGCAGCGCCGCTACCAGCGTGCAACTGGGCTTTTGGCACCCCGCCCACCGGGCCGCAGCGACACCGCTGCTTGCTTGCCAGCGCGCAATTGGGCTTTTGGTGCCCCGCACACCAGGCTGCTGCCGCGACTCTGCCTGCGCGGAAGTGCGCGGCTGGGCTCTCGGCGCCCCGCCCACTGGGCCGCTGCGCATCACTGCGTGCGCGCACCAGGCTTTCGGTGCCCCGCCCACCGGGCTGCCCCGCCTGCTCGCCGGTGCGCTACAGGGCTTTTGGCACCCTGCTCGCCAGGCCGCCGCAGCACCGCTGCCTGTGCGCGGGACCGGCTTTTGGTGCCCTGCCCACCGGGCCGCGGCAGCACTGCTGCCTGCTCGCGAGTGCGCAGCTGGGCTTTTGGCGTCCCGCCCACCGGGCCACTGGGGCGTTTCGGACCGCTCGTGCAACTGGGCTGCCTGCCGGGTCTCTGTGGTGTCATTGCCTGTGCGCGGGACTCCATGGCCGACTGGGGCCTCTGCCAAGCCCCAGCCCATCCAAGTGCTGCCCTGTGGGCGTGCCTTACAGATACAATTGAAGGAGGGGCAGCCAGGAGGAGGAAAGACCAGAGCTCCTGCGCCCCGCCCCCACTGAACCATCAGCCCCCCTGCTGAAAGAGGAATCTGCTATTGTGTCTCAGGCCCGCCCTAGCTCCTACTCAC
>PVKE010045778.1:0-12468 GCA_004027555.1 Craseonycteris thonglongyai | reverse complement strand
ACATCATTGGTTTTTCCACATAGTTTCATTCCACAGGTGGGCGTGGGGCTGCACAGGGCAGGAACTGGGCCGGGGTCTTGCCCCAGTGAGAACTGAACTGGGGGCACTCCCCAGTTCTGCATATGGGTCCGCACAGGCCGGGGCCAGGATTCGATCCCCGGTCCCCAGGGCTGCAAAGTAAGCGCTCAACCCACTGAGCCATCCTGGCTTCCCTATGTAAACTATTTGGTAGACATGGGAATACAACTCTTTTGATCTGCTTTCTTGTGTTTTTCCTGGGGTAATTCTGCATTCAATTTATGTAGGAAAATATGACAACATATTACATGAACAGAAGATTTGTCCTCTATTCCATTTCCTTCAACTTTCATTTTAAACAAGAAAATAAAACTAAATAAAGTGAAGAAACTAAATCTTATTTGGTTTATCTTTACTTATTCAATATATACATACATTTTTTTTTCCAGTGAGAATTCTATTTTATTTTATTATTTCTTTTAATTGTTAAATTTATTGGAGTGACATTGGTTGATAAAAATTATATAGGTTCCAATTGTACAATTCTACATCACATCGTCTATGCACTTCATTATGTGCTCACCACCCAGAGTCAGTTTTCTTTGCATCACCATATATTTGATGCTCCCTCTCTACTCCCCCACTCCCCTACTCTATCACCCACCTCCCTCCTTACCCTCAGGTAACCACTATACTATTAACCGTGTTCATGAGTTTTTGTTTCTTTATTACTTTCAGTTTTATATTCCACCTATAAATGAAGTCATATGTTTCGTGATTTTTTTCATTCTAACTTATTTCACTTAATATGATGGTTTCAATATATACTTTAGCATTAAACTACTGCAGAATAGTTTGGGAAAGGCTGGCTATTCCATGAGGTTATTTATGCCTTAAAACCAAAGCGTAAACTAGCTTTGAAATAGAATATTTTGGGCTCAAAATGTCTCCTGAAATTGGAACTCCAACACAGCCATGAACCTCAGAGCACAGCACACCCATATACCCCAGGTGTGTCAAGTTTGAGGCAGCCCAAGTTCCCTATCACAAATATTTGAAAAAACTTACCCATTAATGTTAGTTATTTGCTCACTTTTTTAATCTCACAATTTCTCATAGAAAAGAAAAATGTAAAAAGAAAGTACATCTGAAGATCCTAATGATCTAGATCCCAATGTGATAAAAGAATAAGGCACCTATTGGTAATGGCTTATTAAATGCCTTGGGGAAGGGTGATGGGGTAGAAGGAAACGCCATTTAAAAAATTGATTTTTATAAGCCTTGTACTGTGCTAGGTTGCTTTATCTGCACTATTTATACAATACATACAATTTTTCTAAGCAGCAGATGTTGCATTCCCATCTTATAGATGAAAAACCAAGGTACATGCACCAAAGTACATAAACTGAGTAAGAACCCCACCAGGTTTGGCTAGTTCTAAAGTCTATCCTAAGGTTCAGGGATTAGTTTGCTTTTCAATGGAATAGCAAATCATCCTCATGCATTTTAATAGATTGTTTTTTAAATTTCCATAAGATTTCGAAAAACTAATTATAAAAGTTAATCCTACACCCCATAAAGGGCACAAACACGTCTCACACAGCAGCCTGCCACATTTCTCACAATTAAATCTAAGCCAAAAAACAAAAATCAAAAACAAACTAAACAACTGAAGGGTTCTATTCTTTTGGATAAAATATACTTTTTCTCGCATCTGCCAAATTACTCTGTTGGTTACATAGCATGCACAATTTTCCTCACAGGAAATCTCTTGTATTTATAGCAAGCTAATTACTCTCTAGAAGTGACTGTCATGTGTATATAGATGGTTTTAGGATTCAATTTTGTCAAAAGCTGCAAAATTAATTCAAGCCTCATTCCATACAAACCTTATGTTTTAAGAGATTAAATGCCACTGAAAAGACCTATTACCATGGAATTTCTGAAGACTACCCTTAACTACAAAATACATTAATCTACTTTTTTGCAAGGGGGGGAATGATATATCTATAAGACAGTTTGTTTGTTATGATAAATTCAATGTTTCACCTAACGGTGAAGGTAATAATGAGAAGAAAGCATTGTTTTGTTTTAAAGTTTACAAAAAAAAAACAATAAAAACAAAAAAACTTACATCTTAATCATGAATATACTGTATGTATTAAACATAAAAACAAAAGACTGCTGCAAATAAAATGCTCACTGATTTTCTTTTCTTTTAATACATCAGATACATAGGTATTACTGACAGAGACATTCACACTGGTTTCTACCAGTGAAGAAGAGGCAGTTTCCCACCTTTACAACTGTTTTTAATACACACTTTTCTCAAAAGTGACAAAATTTACTACACAATAACTGTTTTTTCTCAAGAGAGAAATGTAAGCAACATTTTGAAAATTTTAATTTGTTGAAATATGTAACCATCTGTGAGCTTCTCACCTCATATCAGCAACAGTGAATTATGATACTTTTGCTATCAAAAAACACTTAAAATGATTACCAATTTTGATTCTTACTCTTAATTTTTTTCAGTTGAATCTGGTAATACATTTTTTTAAATAATGTCAACAAAGCCACTTTACTACAGCAAAATATTAAAACAGACATTTGGTGGAATGAACATATAGTAAAGAGTGTCCCAAAATTCACACAAGAAGTAATTTTGATAGAAAACACAGGTTTATAATTAAAAACTGTAAATTTTCATTGCTCAACAATGAAACACATTGTTCTTTCATGTAGCTCTCCATTTTTAATAACCCTGAACTGTCAGTTGTCACGCTGTCTTTTTTTTTTGTTGGCAACACTTTACCGCACAAATGACGCAAAATTCAAATCTTGCGTGAATTTTGGAACACCCTTTTCAATCCTGAAGAATATGTGAAATATTTTTTAATTCAGAGGAGGTAACATCTATTTCTTTTTTTTAATATATTTTATTTATTTATTTTTATTTTTGACAGAGAGAGAGAGAGAGAGAGAGATACAGAGACAGAGAGAGAACTGAACTGGGGGAGCTCCCAGCTCAGCATATGGTTCTGCACGGGCCGGGGCTGGGACTCGATCCTCGGTCCCCAGCGCTACAAAGTGAGCGCTTAACCCACTGAGCCATCCCGGCTTCCCCGACTATTTCTTAATCTATATTGCATACCCCTAAAGTGTGTGATATTATTATAAGAAAGAACTTCAACAGTTATAAGGCTTTTGTATAAGCATCCCTAAAAAGTTAAATACGATTCCAAGATTACTCATTAACATACAGAATACCTATTATTCATATACTTCAGTTTGTGAGGTACAGACTTCCTCACTTCAAGCATGGAAAATTTCAGTGGTAAATAAAGATCTACAGAGGTGAAGTCTTAGAGATAAATATGAATATAGACAAACATAAGATTTCACAGGCAGTATATGATTACTTTCCAAGTAAGTGACACAAATCATATACAACTCTTAGAAAGAAAGGATTGCTCCTTCCCAGAAACTGGTTCATATTTCCCTTATGGTTCCTTCTGAGTTATTCTTTGCTTTTTTGCTGTTTGTGTGTATATATATATATATATATATAAAATTCTTGGAGGTGAAAGATTTTGTTTTTCATTTCCAAATCCTATTACAGTACTGAAGACCACCTAGTATAGGTACATGCTCAATAAATGGCTGCACCTTTAAATAAGTGATTAATGATTATGATAAAGGTGACAGAGACGGCATCCACAATCAGAGCCAAGAACTGTTCTAAGTACTTCACACACATTAGCTAACTTACTGTTACTTTTCTCTTGGTATCTCCACTTTACAAATAACTAAAATGAGGACAGAGAGAACAAAGAGCTTGTCCCCACTCACCTAACCCACTCACGCCCCTCAACTCTTGGCTTAAAAATGACTTCCTTAGGAAGGTCTTCCTTGACCCACTGAATAGGGCTAGCTACCATTGTCATCCATCCAAATAACCCCTTCATTTCCACTGTCATTACAGTCATCATTGTTGAAGAATTTATTCAATCAGCAGAATTGTACATTATACAGTAAGCTCCAGAATGCAGGGACTATCTCAGTCTTATTCACTACTCTAATCCCAGTGTCTACCAAGAGGGGCTAAACAAATATAAGTTTAATGCGGCAGGTATTCTTTAAGTGTTCATTTAAGGAATAAGTAACAAAAATGAGTGAATCTGAAGTGATGTTGAAATAGTCAATGTAACTGTCCAGAAAGCGAAAATTCAAAACTAAGATTTAAGAGAAGAATGAGGCTTAGATATATTACCCAAAGCAATATACAGATCTAATGCAATTCCCATCAAAATCCCACAAACATTCTTTCAGGAAATAGATTTTTTTTAATTCATCAAATTTGTATGGAACCACAAAAGACCTTGAATTGCCAAAGCAATCCTACAAAAAAAGAATAAAGCTGGAGGTATCAAACTCCCTGATTTTAATCTATACCACAAAGCCTCAATAATCAAAACAGCTTGGTATTGGCAGAAAAACAGATACACAGATCAATGGAATAGAATCGAAAACCCAGAAGTAAACCCACAAATATTTGAAAAGATAATTTTTGACAAAAGAGTAAAAAATATACAGTGGGGGAAAGAAAGCCTCTTCAGTAAAGGGGGCTGGGAAAATTGGAAAACCACATGCAAAAGAATGAATTTGAACTGTGATCTGTCACTATATACCAAAATCAACTCAAAATGGATTTTAAAAACCTCCACATAAGACCTGAAACAATAAACTGTATAGAAGAAAACATCGGTGCTAGACTTATCTAAACTTTGGGTTCAGGGGAGACTTTATGAACCTGACCTCAAAGGCCAGGGAAATAAAAGCAAAAATAAATGAATGGGGCTTTATCAAACTAAAAAAGGTCTACATAGCAAAAGAAACCATCAACAAAGCAAAGACGCGGCCAACCAATTGGGAGAAATTATTTGCAAACAATGCCTCTGTTCTGGGTGGTAGGCACATGATGCAGTGCATGGGTGATGTGATGTGGACTTGTACATCTGGAAACTAATTGTTGCCGATCAATGTCACCTCATTAAATTTAACAATAATAAAAATTAAAAAAACAATGCCTCTGATAAGGGGCTAATTCCTAAAATACATAAAGACTTGTACAACTCAACAACAACAACAACAACAAAACAATCCAATTAAAAAATGGGCAGATGACCTAAACAGACACTTCACTCAAAAGACATACAAATGGCAAACAGACACATGAAAAAAATGCTCAATTTCATTAGCTATTAGGGAAATGCAAATCAAGACTACAATTGAGATACCACCTCACACCTGCTAGAATGGCTATAATCTATAAGACCAGGAACAAGTGCTGGCTGAAGAAGCTGTAGAGAAAAAGGAACCCTTGTAGACTGCAGGTAAAAGAGCAATTGGTACAAATGCTATGGTAGACAGTATGGAGATTCCTCAGAAAATTGGGAATAGAGCTACTCTATGACCTAGCAATCCCTCTTCTGGGTATTCACCCCCAAAACTTGGAAACCTTAGTCTGAAAAACATATGCACCCCAATGTTTACTGTAGCACCATTCACAGTGGCCAAGTCTTGGAAACAATCAAAGTGCCCTCTGATAGATGACTGGATAAAAAAGCTGTGGCAAATATACACACAATGGAATATTACTCAGCTATAAGAAAAGATGAAATACTGCCATTTGCAACAACATGGATGGAACTTGAGATCATCACGCTAAGTGAAATAAGCCAGACAGAAAAAGCTAAGAACCACATGACTTCACGCTTATGTGGAATATAAAGCTGAAAGCAACAAAACTTCATGGACATAGTCAGTAGTGGTTACCTGAGGGGAAGAGGGGAAGGGGACTGGAGATGAGGGAGTGGGCTGGGAGAGGAGACAGGGGGAGCTGAATGTACGGTGATGGAAAGAAAGCTGACTCTGCGTGGTAAACACTATTGTGGCACATAAATGAAGTACTGTAGAATTGTACACCTAGAACCTATGTAATTTTTACTAACCAATGTTACCCTAATAAAATTAACAATAAAAAAATGAGGCTTAGAGGTAAAGATTTGAGAGTTATCTGTAGACAATTATTCCACAGTTATAAATGACTATGACAAAGCTTTGGCATTATGACTGACCCATTTCTAAATATATATTATTTGTATATTCAGAATAACTCAATAGCATGTTTAAATTGTTAAAACCCCAACATAAAAATTCAGAAAGAGTTCACATTAATTGTTAAATGAAACCATTCTTTAAGAGGTTCCTCTTAATAATAAGATATTGCTTTTATGAGAGTGCCTGGAATCTGATATCAGCGTGCTTTTAGTTGGGTAGAAAAGCTCCCAGTTTATATTAACTAGGTAATGTGCTTTCTTTAAGATGACCCTGGTGTAGCTAAAGCATACTGCCACCATGATTATACATCAAAAGTACAATGAGCTCTCTCTGTTGCAGTGACAGAGCTAAAGTTATCCAAATATGCAGATGGGCTTAAGAGAGGAATACAGATTACAAACGAGTAGCTGTACTGCTACTGCTAGACAAAAGTGAAAATTCTTGTAAGGCACTGACAGAATAGAAGCAGAACTGGTTCAGTCATTCTGCTCAAGAAACTTGAAGACACGCATGTGCAAATTAAGTTAGAAAAAGTATTTTAAGTTTCAAACCTGTTTTACATCACTTGATATGGCCATGAGCAACAGTGACAGAGACATCAGCCACTGCCACAGCGAAGAAAGCGAGACTTTGAGTAAAAGCAGCAGGCTCATTGAAGAAAAGAAACCACTGCAAATGAAAGAACATTCTTTCTGAGCATAACTATTGATGCTTTTTGCCTTCTTGGCTATATTCACACATGCCCAGCCAGTAAGTAGAACCACATTCAAATATTTTATGTCACAAAACAAAGAAATAAAGGGTTAGTCTGCAGGTCCTTTCAACAAACAAAAACACTACCACTGGTGTAGTACAGTACTGCCTTGAGGAAAACACAGAAGAGTTAGCACCCTCTCATTAAAAAAGAGAAAAAAAACAAGAATGCAATGTCAGTGAATGAAAGTACTACTTGGAATGTAGTGACACCTTTAGGACCACTGGTCAAAACTTACGGATATGTAAGTATGTAACTGGGTGCAAATTAAGGCTAAACTAATTTAACACGTTTAATTACCTGATTTTCCCTAATAAATTTCAGTACTTTTTAAGATATTGGCAGGGAAAAAAAAAAAAAAATAGAAGTGGCAAGAAAGGAATTGCCAGACTTTGACTTTGAGAAATGACAGCTTGACAGCCAATCACCAACCACAAAAGCATAGTAACTGTGGGCCACTTTCTGAGGCAGCAACTGGCTTAAAAGACATTAATAATCCCTAAATTGGTTGCTTTATTAAAACACATGCAAATAGCTTAAATGATACTCAGAATAAAAGTTACATTAAGTTATAGAACATTTTTAAGAAGGCGGGGATACTTCCAATATATCAAAGAAAAAACATGAACATAAATGTTTTCTTTAAAAAACTACATGGAGGGGAAGCCGGGATGGCTCAGTGGGTTAAGCGCTCACTTTGCAGCACTGGGGACCGAGGATCGAATCCCGACCCCGGCCCGTGCGGAACCATGTGCTGAACTGGGAGCTCCCCCAGTTCAGTTCTCTCTCTGTATCTCTCTCTCGCTCTCTCTCTCTCTGTCAAAAATAAATAAAAATATATTAAAAAAAAAAAAAAGACATGCGCGGAACACACACACGTGCTAGAAAATGGTTGCAAATTTGCAGCAAGAGAACCAGATTCTAAAAAAAAACAAACAAAAAAACTACATGGAAAATATTTCATTAAATAATGATGATACTGGCTAACTGAAGTCCTGACTGTCCTGCATTTCCATAGAGCTTCTTTTCAGTGCATTGTGGAATGGGCTGACTCCTTTGAACTACATCATCAACATTCTTGAATAAAAACTTTAAGTCAGCAATATTTATACAAAAACAGTATTTTAAGAACAGAGAGTGGGCTTAGGGAGTAAGAAAAACCTGGGTTTCAACCACAACTATATCATTTATTGGCTGCATGACCGGATATGTAAGTATGTAACTGGGTGCAAATTAAGGCTAAACTAATTTAACACGTTTAATTACCTGATTTTCCCTAATAAATTTCAGTACTTTTTAAGATATTGGCAGGGAAAAAAAAAAAAAAATAGAAGTGGGCAAGTTATGAACCTCACTGTGTCTCAATTTTCTCATCTGTAAATACAAAAAATATTTATTTACTTTATATGACTGCTATACACAGTAGGAGGAATAATACGTCCTGGGCACATAATATGCGCTCAGTAAAAAAAAAATTTTTTTTGCTCTTTATAAAAATACCTTATTTTTATACACCAAGTACAATTAAAATCACGTTACAATTCCATTTACACCACAACTAAGTTTTTAAAAATTATCATTGATCTTAACACAAATATCTAACTTTAAAAATGTCAAAAGTTATTATTTCCAAAAGGAAGGACACACATTCAAGCAGAAAGATGCAAATTCTATTATTGGGTAATATATCACTACAGTACAGCTTTCTGCTTCCAGATTACCAAGCAGAAACACTGAAAGAAATGTTTAGCAAAAATGGTACACTAATGGGGCTAGATTTTTTAATTTATTTACATACTACTTATTGTTAATTACTTATTTTTAACTCACAACAGACTCCTGATGTTATGTTTTTAAAGTCACAATTTTGAAGATAACTCTCTGTGGAAGCTGTGACTGTAACAAAAGGTAATTGTCATGTTCAGGGGGGAAGGGTAGAAGAAACTGATTTCTTCCTAACAATAAAAATCTGCATTGAACAAACTTGAATCAATCAACCTGTTGTTTTCTCCTCTAGAATACAATTCTCCTGTGAAAAATAGCCTTAACATCTCAAGACACACACATAAAAAGATAAAAATAACTGAAATAACAACTATGAAAAGGCAGGCTCTTCTGTGATTTGAATTGTCAAAGATATAACGAGCCATATTAAGAAAGGTTCTCTAGTGCATTCACTTGCTGTTATAAACTATAGGTCAACTTGAGCAGCAATAGAATGTCAGAAAGAAACAAACAGAAATATTAATTTGAACTGTTTTTATAATAGTTCCACTTCTTTGTTTTTTCTTAGAAATGAATACTGCAAATAATATGAAGACACCACAAAAATAATTTACTACCTGACAATTATGACTTTAGGAATCCAGGACCCTTTGGTTATTGTCTACGTTAGTGAACATTATTATTAGTTTCCTCAGCTGAGGCCTAAAGAGGCCATCTGAACCAATGATACAAATTATCAAAAAGTGTTGGTTCTTTATGTCGAGCTTGGTTGTTATCTAATATTTGGATGTTTCTCTATAAAGGTACAGTGTTAAGGGTCCTCCCACACTCAGTTCCAACTTAGAAATTCATAAAGTTGTCTGTATAGTTTTGCTGTTGGTATGGTTATTTTTTAATTCTCTAACAATTTATCTCCTCCACTACATTTCCTATTACTTCCTTACATAAACCTTTGCTTGTACCAAAGGCAAGTTTTCATAGCTCCATACTGTGAATTTTCTATTTTCCTAAAACAACTGTCATCCTTCTATCCCTACAGAGGATAAACGGAAAGATTCTATCTATTTATCTATCTATCTATCTATCTATCTATCTATCTATCATCTATCTAATCTATCATCTATCTACCTTTACCTACCTATCCCTATCTCATTCTCTCTCTCTCTCTCTCTCTCTCTCTCTCTCTCTCAGAAAGTGATGTAGACCTACCTCAAGTCACTCAGAAGAGAGTCCTAGCCAATAGAACAGAACAGAACTGTAGAGACCTGGCCTCAAGGTGTGTGGATCATCTAAGGATATCCAAGATGATATCCACACACTGCCAAGAATGTGTGGAATTCAAAAGGATAGACATATCTTTTTACTTTTTTCGACCAAACTATAATTTTTTGTAATTTTATTGACTTAATAAATCATTCAGGCCAGTAAAATTATTTCAAAATCATCAGACTAAAGATTTTTATTTATTATGAATAAGAATTACTCCTACAAGAGCCTGGGAGTCTATATATTTTAATAGGCTACAATAGCATGAAACAGTCCATCACTAAAAGTAATTTACCTCTACCAATACAATTTGCATCTGTTCCTTATGTGGCTTGATTCCACTCCAGAAATTTCTCCTGTGTAACATCTAATGACCTAATCATGTACACGTTACCTTCTTTCATTCATGCTTTTCCTAAACCATAAGCACCCTGAGAACATCTCCTTAGCTTATTTTCAGTCACTGTGTTTTGCATCACCCAATTACCCTAGTGCTATGGAACCAACCTACTCAACCTAAAACTTAAAAAACATCTGTTCCTTCTTCTTGCAATTCTGCTATAATTCTTTTTGCAGCTAAAATCAGCCCTGAGTCACGAAAATGCCTCCAAGATACACTGAAAAAATATTAAAATGTTTTAACTCTAGTTATGCTCACGAAGCATACTTGACTTTGTGCCAAAAAATGAGAAAGTTTTTCACTGTACCTAGCAAAACTGCCACACCTGATTGGAAAAAAAATTTTTTAAATCTTACAAATGAGATAGTAACCTTTTCATTCTGAGCTAACTAGAGCACTCAAAATGCTTAGGTGATTTGTTCATATACTTGATTTCCTACCAGCTGGTTCTTTCTTAAAGAAATAATGTTGATTTCCAGAGATTGTTTCAAATTAAAAGCTATGCAATATTTTCACCAAAATCTCTGGGCTACAAATAAGTAACAAAGGTAAAATAAAAAGCATTTAAGACAAAAGGAAAACAAATAAGAATGGACCTTCTAAAAAATGGCTAAGGAGAAATATATGACACAATAAATGTCAAAATATATGTTTTGGGAACAGAAAGAAAAATACTTCATAACTATATCAGAAAGGCTGTAATTAAAAGCCTTTTAATATCTCAGAGATTCACAAATGTTCTCAACATAAGAACTCTCAGCTCTTGCTATTAACAACTAATGAACATAAACACTCAAGAATGACTAAATGAGTAGCAGAGGTGAGACTGTAAATTGGAGCTCTTTATATTTTATCTCTTTTTATGTAAACAAACCATATTAAGACTCTCTATTATAATCCTTGTGATGGAACCTGATTTCCTTTGGTCAAGTCATTTAGTCCAATCAGTGTTTTAACCAGTATTATATCAATTACAAAGATAATTTTGGCCTACTGTGCAAGCAAAGCTCAGAAGAGCTTCAAGGACTATAATAATATACTGCATACATAACGTGTGTTCACTGCTAATATTTCAACTGTTACCAGATTTAAGTCCTAGCAGAAAACTTAAAAAGTACTTGAACATTAGAGACAATGTATTATTTTAGCAGATGCTGATCACTTCTGAAGCTATTTCCTGGGTATCAGAAATGATCTGATCTAGTAATGCTGTAAAATAATTCAAATATTAATATTTAAACTATTTTAGTAAAACTGTAAATATCCAAATGGTACAGTGTTAAATAGTTTCTCCAAACCTATTTCATTACACTTAAGCATAGTTTGTGAAATTCCTGACCTACAAACTTGTCATTTTTACTTACTGGCAAGTAATTCTATAGTTGATGCGATCTAAAAATATGGAAAAAAATATTTAGCTCGCTATATAGGAAAAAACTATTTTAAGATACAATTAGATTTACTTGACTATTTTCTTTATTCCTGTTTCATAAAATTAAAGATCCTTCCTTATTGGAGCAGTCCCAAATTTCTGAAGGTGCTCAAGGTAACAACTTTACTATTTCTAATTACAAATGCTGGCAACATTTATGAATTTGTGTACGTAGACTCAGAATTTCAGATTTGTTACTGTTCTTGAACAGTCAACAGTGAGAACACTGGTCTGGAGCTTCCCTAACTGCTTGAATCATGGCCATGATTTAACTTCTAGATGTCTAATATAAATCTTGATCAGAAATTGGCATTATCAGAAATATGACTTCAGCAAGTTATTTTATATATGATCTTTTATGTTTACATGATTATCAGTGCCTTTGAAAATCAAGTCAGAGAACTACTTCTTTTTATAAAATATTGGTAGGAAAAACACAATGACTTAACACAATGATAAGTACCATGCTATTTCCTTAACACAATGATAAGTACCATGCTATTTCCTTAACACAATGATAAGTACCATGCTATTTCCTTTCATCAAAATAGGAGGGTCATTGCACTATAAATACCTAAGTAGTCATTATATTAGTTACATTTTTTGAGATTACAAAATCACAAGAAAGAACTGTTTATTCTTTTTCTTTCCAAACCACGTTTAACAAGAACTCAACTTAGTATAAGTCTAGTATAAAAAATAAAAAGTAGACTATGCTAAAATAATTTCTAATATTTTTCTATAAAGTGT
>PVKE010045777.1:0-12497 GCA_004027555.1 Craseonycteris thonglongyai | reverse complement strand
CAGGTGGGCGCGGGACTGCACAGGGCAGGAACTGGGCCAGGGGCTCCCACATAGGCCCCGGCAAGAACTGAACTGGGGTACACCCCAGTTCAGCATATTGGTCTGCATGGGCCGGAGCTGGGATTCGATCCCTGGTCTCTGGGGCTGCAAAGTGAGCTCTCAACCCGCTGAGCCATCCCAGCTTCCCCTCATTCCTAAATTTTTGAGGAATCTCCATGCAGCCTTCCATAGTGGTTGTACCAGTTTACATTCCCACCAGCAGTGTATGAGGGTTCCCTTTTCTTCACAGCCTCTCCAGCACTTGTTATCCCTTGTCTTGTTGATTATAGCCATTCTAACAGGTGTAAGATGGTATCTCATTGTGGTTTTTATTTGCATCTCCCTAATTACTAGTGAAGTGGAGCATTTTTTCATGTATCTGTTGGCCATATGTATGTCTTCATGAGAGAAGTATCTGTTAAGGTCATCTGCCCATTTTTTAATTGGATTGCTTGTTTTTTCTTGTTGAGTTGTACAAGTTCTTTGAATATTTTTGATATTAGCCCCTTATCAGAGGCATTGTTTGCAAATATTTTTTCCCAGTTGGTTGGTTACCTCTTATCTTTGTTGATGGTTTCCTTTGCAGTACAGAAGCTTTTTAGCTTGATAAAGTCCCATTCATTTATTTGTGCTTTTACTTCCCTTGCCATTGAAGTCAGATTCATAAAGTCCTCCCTGAATCCCAGGTCCATAAGTTTAGTGCCAATGTTTTCTTCTATGCAATTTATATTTTCTTTCTTATTTGGAGGTCTTTAATCCATTTTGAGTTAATTTTGGTATATGGTGAGAGATCGCAGTTCACCTTCAGCCTTTTGCATGTGGTTTTTCAATTTTCTCAGCACCATTTACTGAAGAGGCTTTCTTTTCCCCACTGTATATTTTTCACTCCTTTATCAAAAATAATCTGTCCATAAATTTGTGGGTTTATTTCTGGGTTTTCAATTCTGTTCCATTGGTCTGTGTGTCTGTTTTTCTGCCAGTACCAAGCTGTTTTCATTACTGAGGCTTTGTAGTACAGATAAAAGTCAGGCAGTGAGATGCCCCCAGCATTATCCTTTTTTCTTAGGATAGCTTTTGTGATTCGTAGTTTTTTGTGGTTCAATACAAATTTGATGATATTTTCATCTATTTCTTGAAAGAATGACTGTGGGATTTTGATGGGAATGGCATTGAATCTGTATATTGCTTTGGAGAGTATGGCCATTTTAACTATGTTGATTCTTCCAATCCATGAATATGGAATGTCTAAAAATTCTTGAGCTTCTACCTCACACTGAACAATTAGCCACAAATATTTTAGAAGTTATTTTAAGGATTATTTTATTTTAGAGCTTGACTTTTCATTAAAATTTTTAAAAACTTGATTTGTTTTTTTGAGGAGGGTTGTGGTTTGTTTTTCAATTTACAAGGTCACCAAAAAAAGAAAGTCAACCTACATAAAGCCTCATCAAAACTCGAGACTTCAGAGCACAGTGAAAAATGAATTTTTAAAAGCATCTCTTGGGAAGCTGGGATGGCTCAGTGAGTTAAGCACATGCTTTGCAGCCCCGGGGACTGAGGATCAAATCCTGGCCCCAGCCTGTGCAGACCTATATGCTGAACTGGGGCATGCTTCCCATGCAGGAGGCCCCCTGGTTTGGCCCCTGGCTCTGGGGTCGGGGGGTGGGGGGAGTCCCCCAGCCCAGCTCCTGCTCTGCACAGCCCCCACCCACCTGTGTGGAATAAAACCATGTCAAAAACTGATGATGTACTATGGAGATTGCTCTGGGCTCTCCCCCTCCTCTCTTTCTGTCTCTGTCTCTCTCTATCTCTGTCAAAAACAATAAAATAAATCTTAAAAAAAAATTTTTTTAAAGCATCTCATTTCTTCTCTGTGTAAAGAGGGTTCCAGTTAAAGAGATAAACTGATTTCTATTATTTGATATATGCTTCATGCTTAATCAAATGTTAAAATCTCTCAAGTCTCCCCACAAGACTGTTTCAAATAAATACTGCTAACCACAACTATTGCCAGTACTACATATCCAAATCTAAGGTTGGAAATGTTGCTTCTATAGTGACCTCTTCCTCTCAAACCTCAGCTTTCTGGATGGACCCTCTAAAAAGGTGGAAGAGCCCGTCCTTTGTTTTGGTTGGGTTTTGTTTCCATTGCTTTTGATTTAGAAATCACAGAAAAATAAGAGATTTTGAAAGTGAACTTGAGTCTGCTGTAAACCTTCAAGGGCTCTCTTTCCTTCTAAACTTACTGGATTTTCTTCTGAGAATGTATGGGGATGTGGTGGACTGGGAAGACTGAGGATGTAACAAAGTAAACATTATATGAGCTTCTGCTTTGCAGTTTAACTTACTAAGGAGACAAAACTTCTGAGTATTTCCTGTGTATCTTAAAGGGCAAACTTGTCACCGGCTTTCCAGCCCTACTGCCTCTTTCCAACTGCTCCCCCACCCCACCCCCAACCCCCAACATACACACACACTTTTTTTTTTCTTTAACATTAAAGCCACTCATCAGATGTGGGACTGGTGTGTGTGTTTGCCAGAACCACGCTGGATTGTGTGCTATAACTTAATGGCTTAATTTATGATACAAACCAGTTTTCATTCTTTATGTTTTGACAAATGCAGCCCATTATTAAATGCAGAGAACTTAAAGACTCCACAGCTCTCTAGGGGATGGAAGGCCCTGGAGGGAGGGAGGGAGACTGGCAGAGGGCTTGGAAAATGCTTACAGTCCTAATGGAACTTATGATTTTCACTTACTGATTTTCTTTAGCCTCAGATTCATTGAGGGCATGTTGGCAAATCATACTCACACGTAGGAACACTTTTAATAAGTTCCATGTTCCCCATCTACCACATGAGACTGATTTTGCCAAACAGCTAATTTTTAAAGAAATTCAGCAGTTAGATTTACACTCAGTGAATAGATTGATAGAGGACAAAGATGAGCAAAAAGAAACCTAAATAAACAAATAAACATGTATTCCTATTGCTGCCCATATATGCAATATATATCAATCCACCAACACGTTGCACACACCTAGATATTTGCACAGCAAAACACTGCTAGGCATTATGTGTACTATAAGGAGGAACAAGACACAGTATTTGCTTTAGGGTTGGTTAGTGTGGTAGTGTTGAAAACTATGAGCCCAAGTGACATAAGATAAAATATGGAAATTGATATAACTGAGATATACATGGAGAAATCTACTTGGTGTGATGTTTAATGGCAGCTGCGAGTGGACTGCTGCCCCAGTGCTACACAAAGTGTAGTCTGAGAACTGGCTGTATCAGCATCAGAACAGATTCTCAGGCCACCACCCAGACCTACTGATTCTGGAGCAGGGTTGCAGGGGCAGGCACCCAGCAATCTGTGTTTTAAGAAGCATTTACATTTTAACAAGGATCTCCAGGTAATTCTTATGCCTGCCAATGTCTGAGAACCATTGTCCCAGGCCACTCAGTTCTGGTAGGTATTGTCATCCAAGTCACAGGTGAGGAAACAGAGAATCAGAGAGGTTAAGTAATTTTACCAAAAGTCCTACCGCTAACATATGGCAGTCTAGATTCAATCTCAGTACTAATTGAATGTATCATATAATCTATACTCTTTCTGTCCCCTACCGTCTCATTCTAGATATTATTGTCAACCATGAAAACCATTCTAAAGATTTCTTTCTTGGTTGTCCACTTCTCATTTTACTCTTGCTGTCACTATTGTGATACTGAGATGTTGATGACACTTTTGGTTTGTTTTCCTTGCCATGTCATCATCAGATGGTCAGTTGATATCACCAGCAACTACAGTCTTATGCCTAATCAGTCCACCAGCATGTCAGTACATGTTCAGATTTGGAGTTAGATATGCAAATTATTGGGCCCCACCTGGACCTTCTGAGTCAGAAACTCTGGGAGTAGGGCCCAGTAGCCTGTTTTAACGTCTTCCAGATGATTTTCTAATACATACTAAAGTTAGAGAACCACTGCTATTAGGAATATGTGAAGTTAGAGACAGTCTTTACTCGTAAAGATATTATGATCTATTTTACCTTGCCCATCTATCAGTGGCTAACTTCAAATTGAGGTTTCTGATGGCTAACTGCCGGTGGAGGTATTAGGATTTCACTTTACCATGTCTGCAAGTTTCAGAAATGCCTCCTGCAGCACTTTCTGGAATTTGTTTGCATATTTTGTTTTGTTTTGTTTCCTTCTTTTAATTAACCAATTACTTATATATAAAACGACTTACAAAAATTTTATTCTGTTAGATGGGAATTACACTTTTTATTCTCTCCACGGGGCTCCAATCGCAAAGAATTCCTATAGAATTCAATTTTTTTGTTTATGTAGGCAGTCAGTTGCCATGTGGTAAGCTTGAAAATAGACTAAATAAATGGCTTAGAGGGTGATGTCATGAATAGTGGTGATTAAAGCAAAGATAATGCAGAAAGCTGTGCTTCTTAAACAACCCAGGACCAGAACAACTCCTGAAATCCTGGGTCACAGTTTAAAGATTTTTGTGTGACTATATTTATAGCCAGTCATTCCTTGTTTTCTCTCAGGATATTTTGTTTCAAGAAAAAGCTGTTTATCGTCCTTAGAGACACATCTGAAAATGTGTGCCACAGAGATTTTCTACTCAAGTATGCTTGGTATACAAAAGAGCAAGCCTGGACTGTGATTAGATTGTTCATCACAGAGTCACCAGGATGCACAGTCGTGGAGCACCAGTCCCATAAAATACAGGAGCTTTGCACCTCAGTGGTCCTGCCTATGTTTTCAAAGGAAACACCACCAGACTGTGAGTGGCAAGGAAAGCCACAGAGATGAGCAGGACTTTCTCCTTACTTGTGAACTTGCCATTATAGAGACACTGTTTCTCAGTGTTCTGTGTACATTTGAAATAATAAAGACGTTTCTTCTTTCTTTGAATTCATAGGTTATGTATCCAAGAAACAAAATTCAGCGCTTTCTCCTCTCACCCAGCAGGTGGCACTGTGAAATAGGGGGATTTGACAGTGCAGTGAACTAGCTGCCTTTCTGCTCCACAAACCCAGTTATAACCTAGCAAGTACCCACACGATTTTGGCACTTAATAATCTATCAGTTTGAAATACTCAAAAATCTCCTACAGGTCCAGTGCCTGAAACCAGTTGTGTTTAATTTCGTTTCCAGTCTTCTGTAAAACTCCGCTTCCTTTAAGATCACTGGTGTCAAGTGCTCACAATGTGACTGTAGCATTAGCAGAATCACTGAGGTCCTTTAAAAGGTACAATTCTGTTTCTGTACCTGGACATTGTAATGGATCTTTTCTTACCATTTGTGGGGAAGGCCATACTCTCCTCTTCCAGGTGGAGGCCATTTTACCCGTCCTGCTTGGGAAAGGATCCCTTAACTACTTGAATGAATGAACTAATTTGTAGTATAGCCTCCATTGAGCCAGCCAGCTGCAGTCTGCTCAGCTGCTCTACTTTGGGCGAGCAAGTGGTTAAGAGAAAGGGAGAAATAGCCTGTTGTGTCTCTAGACCTTTCTTTTTGGAGAGACACTTTCCTCTTCTCTGATAAGTGGTATTTTGGAATGCTGATACAGCAGCCAATTGAATTGGTGTTGCAGTCTAAAGACCAGTGGTTCCTTCAGGCTACATACAGTCTCCTGGGGCACCAGACAGTTTATGCTTACAAGAACTTTCACTTCTTTTTCACAGACATTAATAGTTTCCTGGCACTGCCTTTCAGGAAATGTTGTCATGGTCTGGAGGAACCAATAAAAATACAAGTAACCTGTTTTGACAGACTTTTTTTTTTTTTTGCCAGAAATTTCAGAATTGGGGACTGGGGAGTGCTGAACCAGTTCATTTGTTAGGGCCTATGGAGAAATCATGGGTTTGCCATAAGAGAGGACATATCTGCCCTAAACATGACATATGGAAGGTTCCAAAGCTGTAACAGAATCCCAGCTCATGTCAGCAAACTAAAAAATCTGGTTTGATAGGGCACTTCAGGTCTGTGGTACATTAGGAGACTTATCTCATTTTCTTCCTTCTCATTTCAAACACAGTTCTTAACTCTTTACTCAAATAAAAAACTCACACATTAAAAATTAACAGCATTTGATTATGGATACACATATGGCATTGCCATAAAGTAGGCAGAAAAGAGGGTGTAGCTTTGGATAATTATTACCAAATGGCCAACACTAAATGCTCTTTGCTCACCCTTATTATAGCTAGAGCATGGATCTGAATCCCATTAATGTGAGAAACATTAGATGTTGCTGTAGGACATTGATTGAAATTAGTGTATTGGCAGCAGGGCAGGGGTTAGAGGGTGTTCAATCATCATTACTCCCTTGAAGGTTTTTGAGGGGAGTTGATCATAATACTAAAAGAATGTGCTAAGGGTAAAACCGATGAGACATCAGAAATGATTGTCTGCGCTCTTCTAACCAATGAATTAAAAATACATTTTCACACTAGTGCTGATTTTAATACTCTGCTTTTTCTTAGGACTAGAATATTAAATAATATTGCTTTACTCTCCCTTTTGTATCAGCAATATTGGGGTTTTCTCTGTGTCATTTTCCTTATTAACCTTTCTCCTATGTAATTGAAAGAAACTTTTGTTTGTTTTGTCTATTTGTTTTAAAGAGAAGATAATCTTTATTGGTTGGACTAGCATTTCCAAACTTCTTTTTTATGTCAAGTCCTTATAATTGCCCTTATATCAGACACATCACTATCAATTTATATTGGGGGAGTTGGGGGAAAATAGATTTTATCCTCATTTTCTCTTACCTACTCCATCTTTCTAATTAAGAGCCTGCATCTGCTACACAACTAGCTTAATATAATGGAGAAATTAATAGGTCAAGAAGAAAGTTGAAACAGGGGCCATGAACTCCTGTTCCTGGGGGCGGTGGGGGGATGGGGGGGACAAAGCTGCCTCAGTAGAATTCAGTCCCTCCTAAGACACTCAGCTTCTCCCATCTTGCTGTAGCCTGGCCCCATCCTGAGAAAAGCATAGTGGCTATCCTTTCATCTTCCTAAGTCCTCCCAGGCTTCAAAGCTAAAATTTACTTGAGGAGGGCATTGAGGAAGTTCAGAAAAGCCCAGGGTGTGAGTCTTCATACTCCTGATTCTAGCCAGAGTCAAGCCCCATCTTTGATGTGCTGGGACCAGCATCCCTAGAGGCTGACCCTAGACTGATGATCCATGCTCAGACGTTTCTGTCACCCTGCTTTGAAATTGCCCAATCCCAGCCAGAAATTCCTCCCCAAACAATCCACATTTGGCTTTTCCTCTTGACTTCAACTCTTGTCATCTTCATCCTGCCGTGGTCTCTGTTTTATTATATTCGCTGCCACTGGCTCTTGATTTTCCCCCAGAAGAGGTTCTCTGCGACGACTTTCAGCCTGGATAGGTGATTATAGCTCTCAAGGTTTGCACTCATTGGAAACCCAACTGCATTATTTCCCAGGTGTGAACCAATGACCTATCAATCAGGTGGTTTTAGGGAAGTTTTGCTATATCTGCTGATTAATTGCATTTTTATAATTTGAGGTCATGATCTATAGCCTGAAATTGAAATATAGAAAACTCTTAGTAGCAGAGGTTCATAGGACCATTCTTCCCAGTGGCAAAGGTAATTAGCACATGTTAGGATAAGCCTGACATCTCTGATGGTTTTAGTACTGTCATTTTTCCAGATGAGCAAGTTTGGACTTGCCACTCTCTTGAGTGTTGCATGGACTGTATTTTAGAACAAAGTAGTAGGCAGTAAGCTCTGAATTAGAAAAGGTGCACTGATCTTATCTCATGTGCCCAGATCCTTCAGGTCTTATTTTCCCACACCCATGGATTATTCAGCTGGAAAGGAATGTTCCTAGAATTGCTGAGAGAGAATTTTCTCAATGACCAGCTGCCCTAGTTAGTTCCTTGCATTTTCAAATCTAGTCTCAAACTTGAGCATGGCCCTGAGGTCCCCTGACTCAATCTTGAGACTCAAATAACAGTTGTGTCTGTCTGGCTTCCTGGTTTCTCTTTTACCTGTGGTCCTAACCAGCTGGTTTCTTTTTTTTTTTCTTGTAACTGATTTTGTCAATTCAGTGTTTTGAATGATGCAGAAAAAGTTTGCTGACCCCTGACTGATAGCAAAATAAAGCAAGCTTTCACATCACTAAATTACATATTTAAATACAAATAAAGTAGCTTTTGTCAGAAACTTCCTGGAAAATACTGGGGCAGGGAGACTTACAGGGCTAGGTCAAGAAAACAAGAATCTTGAGATTTTTTCTTTTGACCTTTTGTTCAAAACCAAATTAGGAATTTGGGACCCGGGTGCAAGAAAGTGAATTCTGTGAGCAAATATCTTTATCTGGCACATTTTATCAGGGCTTCTGGAAAGTCGGAAAGTTTTCAGTGTCAAGCACTAACCTCAAGGGATCCTGGGAAATAAATAACTTGCTGGTCTCCCTGCTAACTTGACAGCCAGTGTTCACTTTAGCATTCAAAGTGAAGAGCAGGGTACATACTGGGCAAGGCCACCGATTTGATGCTTCTGTGGGTTTTGGCATCAGCAAGATTTTAAGAACCTTTCTAGTCATTCTTCTGAAGCTTGTGTAGTCCCTTTACTTTTAAAACCCTAAAGTTCAGCATTACCTTTTTTTCCTTTGATTGCCTGCTGGTGTTCTCACACACAGAGGAAGTAATGGTTTTCCTGCTTCCTTTCTGGAGACATTTAGCATACTGTGGTTCTACTTTTCTTTTTTCAGTCTTGCATGCAAGTCAAAGCAAGTCATCTTCCACATTTAACTGCAGGAAAAGGTTTGTGGGGGCCTTTTTTTTTTTTTGGCCTTCCCTCTTCCACAACTGGAAAATATGAGGCAGACCCTGTTTATGTATACTGTAACTTCAGAACGAGCTGAGATGCTGTTGTCATTAAAGAAGAATCCAGAGCTGTTTATGCTGTAGAGTATACCAAAGCTCTAAATCGGAAGCCCCCCACCCCTCCCAGGAGGGCTGGGGAGAGCTCTCTCCCAAGGCTGCTTCAAAATACGAAGTAAAGATTTCTGCTACTGAATCTGCTCCTGCACTCTGGGAACAGACAAGGTGTAGTTGTGCCTTTATAAGAAATCAGGGGCCTTCTTCCTTTATATTAACTTGTTCTTTGGAATCTGTTTTTCAGAGGCCTTTTGCACTCTAAAATGTAACTTGAATGCATAATTTTTCTTTCACTATTTTTTCTCTGAATCTTTTATCATGTTCCAGAAATCATTTTGCAAGTCCATTCTATAGCCAGTAAATTTGGCAAATTATAAACAAATCAGCTTTTTTTTGGTCAAAACTAGTAAAAAATATACTTTGGGAATATATCTTTCTTTCGAAGTTCAGTTCCCAGTTTCTTTTTTTTTTTTAATCATACCATTTTCTGTGTGAGTCGAACATAGATTGTTTTATAATAATGATTTTTATTATAAAGCTGTATTTATGTAAGGCTATTTTAGTTTGTCATATTTTTTATAATGTATTTTATTGATGCATGATAGCTCTTCTTTGTTTTGGTTTACTTTGGGGACAAACACAGATTCCCATTACAGTATTAGAAACTGTCAAGCCAACCTAAAATATTCCCTGGCCAACTCTTGCTAAAAGAGGACATATCATTGCAACATGATTGCTTTTCAAATAACACACCCCTAATGAGATATAAGAATTATCCAGAACATGCTACTCGCTGCCACAGAAATAGTTACCAAGACAAACCACAATCTGGTTCTCATCTCTATGTCCTTCCCCCTAAAGGTGTAACGAGGCAGACTTCACATTTTTTTTGGAACCTTAGATTTTAGGAAGTACCAAAATATATTGTTTGAACTTCTCTTCCTTTTCCCTGTTTACTTTCCGTGGAAGCTTTATTTTGCCTTTAAAAATCATTTATTTTCCTGACAGTCAAAGTAAAAAAGATGGAAGTTAAAAGCCATTATAAATCAAGGAACCTAAAAGGTAGTGGGATTCTAAAACTGTCGCATGATTATAGGGGTAAGGAAGGGGATTAGGTTTAATTCCTTTAAAACCCTGGCAAGCAGTTCTTGTGTTATTGGAACAATAAGTCTGTGAGAGTTGAGAAACTGTAAGAAAAACCTTTGAGGACAGAACATCACATGGTTCTGCCTTTCGTTGTTTTACATGGCACTCTGTCTTTAGAAATAATTAAGATTCAGTGCTATACACGTGTGATAGCTAGAGGGAACATTTCCATTTACCCATTTCCTGTCCCTGTCTTCCAAGATTCAGAAGTCGGCCCAGGGGGAAGCACAGCCATTCCTAAAACCATCTGGCCCCTCTTTCAAGATGAACTTGGGGAAGCTGAGATGGCTCAGCAGGTAGAGCACTTGTCTTGCAACCCTGGGGCCCCGGGGTCCATGGATTAAACCTGGCCAAGCCCATGTGGACCCACATAGTGAACTGTGGGTGCCCCCAGTTCAGTTCTCACCAGGGCAAGCTTCCTATGCAGGAGACCCCTGCCTGGTTCCTGCCCTGCATAGCCCTTGCCCACCTGTGGAATGAAACTATGTAGAAAACTGATGACATGCAACTATGGAGATTGCTCTGGGCCCTCCCCCTTCTTTCTGTCTCTCTCTCTCTTTCAAAAACAATAAAAATAAATCTTAAAAAAAAAAAAAAAAAGATAAATTTATACAAGGCTCATGGGATTAAGCCAAACCTAGCATTACCTTCAGATTCCTTTTAGGATTAGTTTCTCTCCTCTTTGTTTTTCTTTTTCTTCTGAGTGTATGTTTTGAAGGGTGGGGTGGCAGTGGAATGGATGTAGTGGACTGAAGTCCTTTCTGTTCAGACAGCGTTTTAACTTAACGCATGTAAATATTATGTGATTTTAATCAGAGGCTACTTAGTCATTTCTGACTCCTGTTCTTGCCTGTCGGAGTTTTTCCTTTCTACTTCCTTCCCCAATCTTTATGCTTTGTATTCTTTCATCTCCCCTCCCTTATTACCCAAGAATTAAATGAAGCAACCTCTAGAACAGGGATTCCCAACCCCGTGCCCGCGGGTACCATGGCGCCCGAGGTCCGATTTGTGTGCGCCCACCATTATTTGACTGCATCAGAAGTTTTTCATAAACACTAAGTAAAACTATAATTTATTTTTATACATTTGTTAGAATTTTAAAATATTGTTTGAGTATCTACACAGGTTTATTATATTCGTTGGTATGTTTGCGATATCGTATGTATAAGTTTTTCCCTAGCTTTCGCCTTTGTACAGGTCGCGTCTTGTTTAGCCGCTGCACTCTTTAAACTCTCCTCCACCCAACCGGGAGATGCGAAGTTGCCATTTTGATTGCTGTTGCTGGACTGATCGAGTCGTGACAGTTAGCTAGGATCACAGTGTTTTGATATATTCGATTTTAAATGAACTAAAAGCGAGGTGGGTAATCTATTATTATGGTGGCAATTTGATATGATATTGTAGTTCTATAACTATTTTTATTTTTATTTTTTTAGTCCTAAAATGAGTGGACCAAATAAGAGAAAATGAACCTATCATTTTAACACAGACTGGGGGGAATCATATTGTTTCATTAATTTAAAAGGTAAATGCATTTGCCTGTTGTGTGGCAGTAGTATTGCAGTGCTGAAAAAACATAATGTTGAACGTCACTTTCAGACAAGTCATACCACTTTTGATATGAATTATCCACTTAAATCTGAAGAAAGAAAAAAATAAATCAATTAAATTAAGTTGAACTACTCAACAGAGTGCTTTCACTAGACATGTGGAAAAATCTAAAAAGGCAACCATTGCTTCTTTCAAAATTTCTCACATGCTCGCAAAGAAGAAAAAACCTTTCCAGGATGGTGCATTGTTAAAAGAAGCATTTCTGACTGCTGCCGATTGTTTGTTTGAGGAATATTCTAACAAGCGTGAGATTATGTCGGTGATACAAGACCTACAGTTGTCAAGTAACACAGTCACAAGAAGAGTACACGCAATTTCAAAAGACTTGCAAACTCAGTTAAAGACTGACTTGGAAATATGTGACTGCTTCTCTCTGCAATTTGATGAGTCAACAGATATATCAGACACTGCACAGTTGGCAGTTATGGTGAGAATGGTATTTAGTAACTTCACAGTAAAAGAGAAGCTGTTGCATATATTACCAATGAAAGGACAGACGAGAGGTGAGGATATTTATAAGACTTTCAGAACATATGCCAGGTCGATCAACATGCCTTTGCATAAGTTGTCTGCAATAACTACCGATGGGGCACCAACAATGGTTGGTAAAAACAAAGGATTGATTGCCCTTTGCAGGAAAGATGAATCATTTTCAGACTTTATGTCCTACCACTGTATTATCCATCAGGAAGCTTTGTGTTGTAAAATACTGCCCTTTGAACATGTTATGAAAATAGTCACAAAGATAATCAACTCTAT
>PVKE010045776.1:0-12498 GCA_004027555.1 Craseonycteris thonglongyai | reverse complement strand
AGGTTCAAAGGTTATAATAGACCGCCTCTCTGACTCTGGCCAATCTGAGCAGGCTTTTTACTAGAACACAGTGTAGCTTCGGGTACAGAACATGTATAATTTGCATGCATAAAAAACCTGCTTGGATTGGCTGAGTTAGAGAGGCGGTCCGAGCAGCCTTGCAGTGATTGGTGCGGGATCGAGTTGGAAAATTCGTTTAGCGGCATATCCAGACGATTTTCGGGATCGAGTTGGAAAATTCGTTTAGCGGCATTTCGAGACGTTTTTCAGGATATACTCGGTGTATAAGACAACCCCCGATTTTCGGTTGACTTAAAAACTTGGTGTGGATCTTCGGAGAATAAGAAAGTTTGTATGTATAATTAATTGACAGGGGGGTTTAAAAATGACTAAGATTCAACTTGTTTAAGCAGAAATGTATCAGAAAGGCTCATAACTGTTTAGGCAAAGCCTGATGGTATTGTGTTAACTTGGTAAGGGTTCCCAATGTCTAGGGAGTTTTGCAGGAGCCAGCATGTCTCAGAGGTAATGAGGCTCATTTATAAGAAATGACTGACTATGGGGAGGGGGGAGTGGGCACCAGATATATCGGGTTGGAGGGGGACCTGATTCTGGGAGCTGGGCACATAATGCGATGCATGGGTGATGTGATGTGGAGTTGTCCATTGGGAAACTGTCTGATTGTTACCAACCAATGTCACCCCATTAAATTTAACAATAAAAAATAAAAAAAAGAGAAGATCATAAAAAAAAAAGAAAAGAAATGACTGACTAAACCAGGTTGCTACTCTAACTATGGGGTGGAGGGACTTCAAAATGACTTGCAAAAACTCCTAAATGGAAAAAAATTGTGCTATAGATTCTTTTGCAGCTTGGCAGTTTCAGGAACATTTTTATAATTTTCTTGAGGTGTCTATTTCTCACCTTACTGAGTACCACCTTTTATTGCTTTGCCTCATTAGAACACAGTTCATGGATTCTATTCTTGCCATCATTGCTTACTGTGTTGGCTATTGGATATTCCTCTTTTAATTTTGGAGCCATTTTTATTCATGGAGGATGGTACAGTGCAAATTGGAAGTTTAGATGTTACACAAATAGAAAAAACAAATATTGATTAAATTAACATGATAAAAAAAAGCTCGGTTTTGAATTTATAAAATATTCTGGAACTCACACCTGTGATGTTGCCAGTATGGATACCAACAACACTGAACATAATGAACCTATTATGAGTTTTTAAAAATAACTAAGTAGATGATTTCTGTCCTACACATACAGACAGCATCTAGCCAGTATTGAACATACACACTTTTAAAAACTAAAATGCGTATCAAGTGGATCCAAGTATATGGTGATGGAAAAAAAAACAAAAACCTGATTCTGGGTGGTAAGCTCAAGATGCAACACATAGATGATGTATTGTAGAATTATACACCTGGAACCTGTGTAACTTTACTAACCAACGTCACCCCAATACATTTTCTAAAAAAAGTTTTTAATAAAGTTTGAAAATGTGCTTCCTACATATAAACATGCCTTTTCAGACTCTGTTGCTTTCTATTATTTATAAGTGAACTGCATACTGAGAGGTTCTTTAGTTATATGCTCAGAATGAAAACAATTGTGCCTTCAGCTACTTAGAATTCCACATGGTGAAGTGCATTAACTACAAGGGAATATAGAAATTAAAAATAAAAATTTTAAAGGTGATGTTTCTTTTATAGGGCTGTGAACAATTCAAATTATGGTTGGAGAGCCCTGAGACTATTAGCACGGAGAAGCCCTCACTTCTTCCAGCCAACCAACCAGCAGTTTAAAAGTTTGCCAGAATATCTTGAAAACATGGTAATAAAGCTAGCCAAGGAATTACCAGTAAGTATTATAGATCAATTATTTTCATATCCTTTAGTTGATATCTTCTTTAAAACTGCTATTGCTATTTGAATAAAGCTGAATTTAGAATTTGTCATGTGAAAAAATACTGTCTGCATACCCTCATGTTTTAAGATTTTAAAAAATGCATGAGTGTGTATTTTATAGGAAGTGCATAAACTAATAGAGTAACTTTTCTAATTTTTATTAAGGGGATGCCAGGATGGCTCAGTGGGTTGAGTGCTTGTCTTGCAGCCCTGGGGTCCAAGGATCAAATCCTGGCCCCGGCCCTTTTGGACCCATGTGCTTCCCTTGTGAGAGGCGCCCAGTGGACGTGCTTCCCATGTGGGAGGCCCTTGACCAGTGCCTGCCCTGCACAGCCCCACATCCACCTATGGAATAAAACTAGAATACTAATGCCATGCAGCTGTGAAGACTGTTCTGGGCCCTCCCTTCTCTGTCTCTGTCAAAAACAATAAAAAATAATGTTCATTCAGCATGTAATTAAGTCTACAATACTTTGGGTAGACTATTATGGTTTTTCCTGTTTGTCAATTGATGCATTATCTACTCTGCTCTTTTCTAATACAATGTTGTCATTGTATTGCTACAACCTGGTAGGTACTGTGTGCATAGAACCAAGTAAAATTACTCAAAATTTTTTTAAGGACACAGTTGCTTCCGTCTCTTCTAGATCAGTTACCAGACGCTAGGTATTTGAGTCAATTACCATACTTTTACTGGCTCCCTTCCTCCTAGGTCTTCCTTGTCCACTTCTCCAGGTTAACACTGTCCAGCCTCAGTGATACTTTAGGGGGTTCATTTCTGGGCCCTGTACTTGGAATGTCACAACCACTCTTATTTAAACAAAATGTATCCTCAGCTATCTTATTTTAAAAGCTGGCATTCTTTTTAAACATTCCTCTTACTCATTTTAGCCTCCTTCTGAAGAAATAAAAACAGGTGAGGATGAAGATGAGGAAGACAATGATGCTTTACTGAAGGAAAATGAAAGTAAGAATTGAATTTTCTTGGCTATTTTACAAAATTGGAAAAGATTGGGGTTCTTTGTTGAGAGGTATGTTATTTGATCTGCTTCTCAACTTTTACCATGTATCTCAGCTGTTCCTATGAGGAATTTAAAACACTGCTTGACAATAACTTTTAAAATACTACATTTTATGCAATAAACTTTGCAAGTGATGAGAAGATACTTTTATTTGAAGGTGGACTCATTCATACCTAATTTGGAGGGACTTAAGAGGACGCAGCTGGTTTTAGGAGAAACCTTCATAATTATAATAGAGGCAACAAATTTAACTTTGATTATTGCTTTCATCTTTAAGAACAGTATTGAACCTGCAGAAAATATAAAAAGGAATTGTTTGGCTTTTAAAATAAAACTTATTAAAGGTGATTAATCTTAAGTGGCCTCAGTGTTATCATCCAGTTCTGCGTACTTGGAATGGCCATGTCCTCATACTTTGAACATAATTTACATTTCCTGTGTTTTCTAGGTCCTGATGTTCAGCGAGACAAACCTGTAACCGGGGAACAAATAGAGGTGTTTGCCAGCAAACTGGGTGAGCAATGGAAGATTCTGGCTCCCCATTTGGAAATGAAAGACTCAGAAATTAGACAGATTGAGTGTGACAGTGAAGACATGAGGATGAGAGCTAAGCAGCTGCTAGTTGCCTGGCAAGATCAAGAGGGAGCACACGCGACACCCGAGAATCTGATTAGCGCGCTGAATAAATCTGGATTAAATGACCTTGCAGAAAGTCTAACTAATGACAATGAGACAAATAGTTAGCTTACTTCTTTTTTATTAAAACTGTGATAAGAGTTTGTTACCAAGCAGCATTTGATAAGAGGTCCACTGGTTTTGGTAAACAATAAACGTTTTTATAACAGTTGTTGTACAGTTGGCTGGTGCTCTAGGAACAGCAGATCACATACTGGCTCTTGAGAACTGATCTCGGGGTTTGAGGGGAGAAGGGAGGAGATTGGGAAAATGGCCAAAACAGTGATTTCAAGGTCACATAATATATTTTTGTTACATAAATTAAATGTATAATGAAGTCAATAAGCAATATTTATGGTGTTTCCTATAAAATAAACTATGCCAAATTAGTTTCCTGCATGCCATTAGTTACAAAATTTAACTTACTATTCAGAAAACCCCCAAATAAGACTATGAAACGTTATGACTGCATTAGTCTCATTTATAAATGTTTTAAAGCAGAGGATCAGCAAACACTGGTCCATTCACCACCTGGTTTTACAGTAAAACTGCTAGCACCCAGCTGGTCTATGGCTTTTCACACGTCAGAGATGCGATGGCCTCCAAAGCTTTAAATGGTTACTATCTGGCTCACCACAGAAAATGTTTGCCAACCCCCAACTTTAGAAATGAGTTGAAGTCTAAACCTACTTCTTTTAGCCTTACAAAAATTATTTAGCCTCTCAAGTCTTTAAAATGAGGACGCACATCTACGGGATTGTTGTGAAGTTCAAATGAGATGTAGGTGAAAGCACTCTATGAACAGCAAAGCACTATATAGTAATGGCTGGACAGTACCGTCTACTTTTCCTGTTCCCACATAAGCATTACCTTTCAGAGGCGTCAGAATAGGTTACCATTGTTTGCTCTGAATTGTGAAGAACAGCTACTAAATGCATTTTACACTATAAATGTTCTTGCTTGGTCTTAACTTCACTAGCTGTACAACATACGTACAGCGCAGCTCTTAATATCAAAAGGGCCTCAGCGCTAGCGGCACAGCAGAGAAGGCACACTACTTCCAAAGACCTTATATGCAAGGCTGAATTCTAAAATAGTTTAAACACTGGCATAAATCCAATTTCTTATACTTAAAAAATCTTTGGAATATTGCTTTTTTTGATCAAATGAAATAAAGATTTTTTATGATGACAAGGAATTATTTTAAATATTTAATTTCATACAAAGCTCACATACCGTTCTAAACCTACTCACCTGATCTAGAAGCTATAGCATCCTGCAACTCAGAAAAATCTCAATTATCATTGCTAAATTTATGTCCTCACAATTGTTCAGACCAAATAAAATGGTGAATAAAAAAATACTTTGCAAAGTAACAAGCATCATACCAACATAAAAGAAACATTACAATTTTATGGTCTCATCCTCACCCATTCTATTCTATACCCTCCCACAAAGCAAACGGAGTACTGATTGCCAATAATTAAAAGTTTCTCTGAAGAAGTTATTTACCAAGGAGTTTCCCTGAAATTCTTTTTATATCAAGGGTGTCCAATCTTTTGACTTCCCTGGGCCATATCGGAAGAACTGTTGTGCCCCACATAAAATACACTACTGAAAGCTTGATGAGCTAAGAAAACTGCAAAAAAAGTCTCAAATTGTTTTAAGAAAGTATGAATTTGTGTTGGGCTACAGGTTGGACAAACTTATTTTATATCCTCTAGTGTTCTCAGAGTATACTCATATCACACTGTTCAAACTTGGTAGGAAAATGGCTATTCTGTTTAAGAATCTTGTAGTTAATGCTGTGCTCTGCAGAGCATTCAAACAGCATAAGCAAAGATGAGATTTCATAACCCCCAAAACTATAAATATCTAACTCAAAGTCAGAGACTAGGTATATTGTATCCTTTCTCTGGCAATCAATCAAGGCTCTTGAACAAAGATGAAGAATTAGAATGTATTAAATAGACCTACCATATTTAAATACCTTATATTCTTGGTATTTATACTTTAAAAATCACTGATGTTAAATTCTGGGATATTAAGATTTTGGGAATCGAACACTAAATGAGCTAAGAAATAGATCTTACTGATAGCATCACTACATTCGGCACCCAAAGTACTCCATTACATTTAGAACTTTGTATTTCTTTTTAAATAGAGTATACTGCCAGCACACAAAGAAGACATTTTGAAATGGATATTTAACAGAATAAAACTAACCATCTGCAGAAATGTATAGGATTAAATATATCTGAAGTTCAGCCAAGCTCCAACACTCAATAGACAAAAACTTTGAGGTCAAAAATTGTTAATCCCTCTTTTTTTTTTAATATCTTCATTTTCTAAAAATAAGCAACCAGAGTTTGTCAACATTTTTTAATGTTGGTTACTACAAAACCATTGCAAAGTTAAATGTACAAACATAGTACATCAGAGACACAGTAATAAATGTATAATCAAATGTGTACTGATTACAATTTAAAGTCATGAAAAGCCAGCAACAATCAGGCTGGACAAATACTTGATTGTACCCATGTTTCCATAGGACTGGACAGCAGCACTGAGAGCACAATGAGTAACACTTCCTTTCCATCTTCCTGGCAATGTCTGTTAGATAAGGCAAAGGATGGACAGCTACGGAATCACTTGTGGTTTGAACCATGCAAGAACAAATAACAGTAACAGGTGCGCAATAAATATCTCATTGCTGAATCTTGGGCTGAAAAGGGCAGGGAAAAAAATCACAAGACGGTAATAGTTAAAAGGCATTTTGACTCAGAATTTAAAAAAATTAATGCAAGAAATAAGCTTTTAAAAAATGTTGTCCTGCCACCTTTTTTACAGGGCAGCATAGTCCAAAGGCAATTTTTTCTCTTCTATAATTTTTAGGTTGATGCACGAAGTGGTTTCTTCTGTTTTTTGTTCCACATGAGGGGAAACCAAACCACTTACGTATCTTCTCTAAAGCTCTGGATTACAGAAATGATCAACAAATAACATTTATTTCACACCTAAGCATAAATAGCTAAAATGAAGATTACTGTTCACTTTCCTCTTCCATTATTTCAACTCTGCGAGGCCCATAGAGTAAAACGTAAGCTATATGCCAGTCTCCACCACCAGAAAGCCGCAAGATATCTTCTGGTGTCACAATGCTGACCTTATCATCATCAAACTTAATCCATTCATCTGAAGAATGAGAGAAGAAAATGAAGTTAATATACACAATACTTTCAGAGTTCCGTTTCAAAATTACTGAGTAATTTTATGCACAGCAGTATTCAATCTGCCAGATCAACAGTTCTCAAAAATGTGGTCCAGAGACTACTCAAGTTCAAGACCATTTCAGAAGTTCTATGAAGGTTACAACTATTTTCATAACACTACTAAAGCAAAATTGCCTTTCACCCTCATTCTCTCAAGAGTGCTATGGAATTTTCCAGAGGCTACACAATGTGTGATAAAGCAACAGACAAAATGCAGAAACAGGAGAATCCAGCTGTCTCATACTAAGCCAGACAAAAAAGACTTACTTCTAAAAAATTTAAGAACTACTGTATTATAAATGTATTTATACTAAACAAATTGTTAAAATAGTACATGACAATTGAAAATAATGAATCTTTACCTTGTTTCCTTTTCACCCATGATACATAATGACCTGAAGAGCTAGACCTTCCCTGATGTGTTAGCACTGCTTGTAAATCATAGTATCCACAATTATTGGAGCCAATGTCTAAAATATATAAATTCAATATTAGATAATGAACAGACATGTGCTTTCTCAAGCAAGAACAATTCTAAAGTTTAGCCTAGAAAAGAACTGTTCTAGTATTAAAATCCAGTAAGATACCACCATTCCAAGTTAAGGCTTCATAAAAGATGTTTTAAGAAGTACAAGGGCTGTCTGGAAAGTATCCAGCCATGTACTCTAAAATAAAAGCATTCATGGCTGGATGTTTTCCAGACAGCCCTCATATATTATTCATAGAACAATAGCTAAAAAGTGTGACTTTTACTGCATGTCATTCACGCAAACTACACTTCAAGAAGCCAACTTTTTTTTTAAAAGCCTGATACCTAAAAACAAAACAAAACAGGTAAGTGGCAAGACAGTAATTTTACCTTAAAAAAAGAAACTTCACACATTATACCTCTATTAAAATGAAGATTTCACTTACCATCAGCAAAAGAAAAGGGCTCATACTTAACTTCTTTCTGGGGACTACTATTTTTGTCAGTCTAAGGGGAAAAAAATACTTAATTTTAAAACATACTGGAAATGAAATTTGCATTCTCAAAAGAGTACAGGTTTCCCCACTATCTGAAAATAGAGAATTTCTATGAAAACTTTCATAAACCAAAATGTCATAAAGCAAAGAGTATCCCGCTTTCTGAAAGTTCACCTTATGCTACTTCACTTTTATGAAAAACAAAAGACCTACATTAGTACAGTAATTGCTTTTCTTGGGTTTCTTTCAGTTAGCAAAAATAGGTAGGTCGGGGGAAGCTGGGATGGCTCAATGGGTTAAGCGTTCACTTTGCAGCTTCGGGGACCAAGGACCGAATCCCAGCCCCGGCCCGTGCAGTCCCATATGGTGAACTGGGGAGTGACCCCAGTTCAGTTCTCACTGGGGTGAGATTCCAGCCCAGTTCCTGCCCTGTGCAGCCCCGCCCACCTGTGGAATGAAACTATGTGGAAAAACCAATGATGTGCAACTATGGAGACTGTTCTGGGCCCTCCCCCTTCTCTCTGTCTCTGTAGCTCTGTCTCTGTCAAAAACAATAAAAATAATCTTTAAAAAATGGGTCGGTCTCTCACAAACACAAAGTGGCATACACAAACTTTTAGAAAGCAGGGGATATCTGTATTCATTTATAGAAATATTTAAAGCACCAAGGCAAAACAAAGACAAAATATGGTCTGCTTTACAAATTACTAAAATGATATAACTACAGTTAATATAAGACTAGAAACGCAAAGGTCTTACACTTTAACAATACACAATCTTGTGTATACGAGGGCTGTCCAGAAAAGTATCCAGCCATGTAACTGTTCTTGTTATACTGACAATGGCTGGACTTTTTCCAGACAGCCCTTGTATAGCAACAGATACTCTAATTATAGGGCCAACATTAAACCACAAAAGCTAGAGCATATAAATGGTGATCTAAGGGGTAGAAATGGAAAACCCAATTCTACAATTTTACCAAAATACTATCAAATCCCATAAAAAATCATTTTGTTCTTTTGTTTAAAAAAAAAAACAACTGCCTCAAACAAAGAGAAGCTGAATTACTGCAATATTAAATCTAGTAAGCCATGGCCACCTGCCACAGCAGTCCAAATAAACTGAAGTATTTAATTCAGCAAATATTTATCTACATTAAGAACATGATTAACTATTTTAGACAAGGATCTTTAGTGGGAACTCCCTGTATAAACACAGTTCAGTGTACAATACAAAAAACAAAAATCTTATCCAGGCATAAGGGCACAAAGTTCTTAGAAACTACAATGGTAATGAAAACAATTCAAGCAGTTTAAACACAGCTAGTAAGAAGTCAAAGGATCCTACCCACCCCCACCCCACCCCCCAAAAAAAGTACGGCAATTAGGTCAACCATTACTTTTTATATACAGTTGACTCTTGAACAACATGGGTTTAAACCACATGGGTCCATGTACACGGTTTTTTCAACAATTCAAATCCACCTTCTTCATGGTAAACTTGTGGCTGGGAATCCATGCACGCAGAAGACCTCATTAAGTAACAAATACTCAGATTTTTGACTGTGTGGATAGTCAGCACCCCAAATCGCCACAATGTTCCAGTGTCAACTGTATATAATGTAATAGCTACAGCAACCACAAATAAGCTATACAAACAAATACATTAAATACATTATAAACTAAAATTCTAAAAAATGTTCAAGTAACCTACAAATAAAACGTAAAATAGCTTTGAACACTTAACACGACAGTAATTACATTCAATATAAATGGTCTAAATTTCCAATAAAAAATGGTTAACAGAATAGATTAAAGAACACAACCGAATTACCGGGGTTGCCAAAAAATGTATACACATTTTAAGAGATGTTATCTATGTATTACTTTCTGAAGTTGAATTACAGTAACAATGTATGGCACTCACTCAAAAGATGGTGTTAAATGAATGCTAGCGTCACCATGCAACAGGCAATACAGTAAAAAATATGGTGGAAGCACAGTTGTCATTCAAGGAGCACAAGACCATTTTGAAGTGGTATTTGAAATTAAAAGAACGTTGTAGAAGTACAATGACAATGGAGGCATGAGAACCTCCAGCACACATAACAACTGCACACATTCATATTAAAGTTGAGACACATGGTCATTTGAAACGGCATGCACAGCAACACAAGTAGACACTTTGTCCAACGTTACTCAAGCAGTGGTTCGCCATAATCAGAAGTGTCTGGACACTGATGATAACCACTTTAAGCACCTCTTGTAATTGCAGAAGTCAAAGGTGACTTGTAGTCATCTTTTGTTAGTACATATTGAGTATTACAATTTTAATACAGTTTTTTCCTTTCTTAAAATGTATATACATTTTGACAGCCGCTATATAGCCTATTTATAAGAAACTGTCTTCAAATATTACAGTATGGGAAATTTTAAAATAAAGAGATGTATCATGCACACAATAACAAAGAAAAAAGCAGTGGCAAATTAATTCATATAAAGTAGACTTCAAAGCAAAGAAGTTACCTGGGAGAGGAATATTATATAATAAAAGAATCATGCCATCAAGACAAAGCAATCTTAAATGTACGTGCATCAAATAAAAGATATATAAAACATGCAACGCGAAAGCTGACAGAAACTAAATGAGGAAACATACAAGTCCACAATTTTAGCTGAAGACTTCACCAAACCTCACTTAACAATAGAACTAGACAGAAAAGCAAGGTTATAAATATAGCATCTCAAACAATTGCATCTATTAAAAATAAATATCTAAAAAACAACAAAATACTACACATTCTTTTCAAATGTCCATGGAACATATATCAAGAGAGATCACATCCTAAGCCATATAGCAAGCCTCAATAAATTTAAAGTAAATTTAAATGGCACAAGTATGTTCTTTCACTACAATGGAATCAAACTAGAATCAGTAACATAACAGAAAAATTTCCAAATACTTGCAAATTAAACAAGACACTTAAATAATTCAAGGTCAAACAGAAGTCTCAAAGGAAATTAAAAAATATACACAGAGAAAAAAAAAGATGGCGGCATGAGAGGAGAACGCCAATTTAACTGCCTGGGAAGGTACTTGTGAACAGAGGGGAATCCACAGGGGAAACCCTAAGAAGAAACCTCAACTAAGAGAACCACACAACGCAGAACAACACACAAAGGCTAGAGAAAAAAGTGGAGAGCGGGAGAGGGAAGGGGAAGCAGCGGTTCGGGGACAGAGACTTGGAGCGCGGCCCAGGGCTGGCAAAAACAAAGGGGGACTGGAGGACTACGGTCAAAGTGGAGCTGGATCGAGGGTGGGCTGGAAGCCGAGACCTAGGGAGCATGGAAGCCCCACAAGACTGTGGACAATTTAACATCTGAACTCAAGGGACAGCACGCAGTGCCCTAATCAGATCACGGAGCCTAAAGTGGAACAGGGACTGTAGAGCAGGGCGGCTGCACTTCCCGGCGGGCAGGGTGAAAGCAGGGAATCAGCCCACAACAGCTCAGCACCCCTGATTTACAGAGGAGATTGACTGTGAGGGAGCGCCTTTTGAAGACAGGGCTCTTGGAGTGAGGGATGGGGCTTGAGTGGGCATAGCTGCATTAGACATGCTTAGAGTGAATCCGGCGGTCTCAACAGAGCCGGGAGGATAGAACGGTTGCCGCCCGAGCTACGGCCTGTGTGCACAGGGCTTTCGGCGCCACGCCCATCGGGCTTGCTGTGGTACCGCTGCATGCGCACACCCAGGCTTTCGGTACCCCGCTCACCAGGCCACTGCGGCGCTGCTGCCAGCGCGCAAGCACGCAACTGGGCTTTCCACGCCCCGCCCACTGGGCTGCCAAAGCACCTCTGCCTGTTCACCACTGCAGAACCAGGCTTTTAGCGCCCAGCTCACCAGGCTGCCACAGCGCCGCTGCCTGCACGCGAGACCGGCTTTCGGCGCCCTGCCCATCGGGCCACTGCGGCACTGCTGCCTGCTTGCGAGTGCGCAACTGGGCTTTTGGCACCCCGCCCACCAGACCTCTGGGGTGCTGCTGCCTAGGCGCGCAACTGGGCTGCCAACCAGGACTCCGCAGCGTCATTGCCTGCACACAGGACTGCATGGCCAACCGGGGCCTTTGCCAAGCTGCAGCCCATCCAAGTGCTGCCCTGCTGACGCGGCTTACAGACACAATTGAAGGAGGGGCAGCCAGTCAGAGGAGAGAAAGACCCCAGCTCCTGCGCCCCGCCCGCACTGAACCACCAGCCTCCCTGCTGAAAGACGAATCTGCTATTGTGTCTCAGGCCCGCCCTAGCTCCTACTCACATACCCCCACCCCTGGTCACACCTTTACTACCCTGCTATCTAACAGCTAAGACAGCAACCTGAAGTGCCCCAGGACACAGAGGCTGTCTGCTTCCCCAACCCTCTCCCAAAATCTCCTTCTCCCACAACAGAGCCCAAAAGAAAAAATAAAGAGAAGCCCATCTGATAGGCAAACCCCCAGAGGGAAAACAGACTCATGTGTAAAGCAAAAAGAACCACATCAAACACAATGCACACCTCAGAATCCAAAGCCCCTCCAGAAGATCAGGGGCAGTCTTTAGTAAAGGACCTTGCACACTTGGAATCAAATCTAAGTGAAACAGAATTCA
>PVKE010045775.1:0-12495 GCA_004027555.1 Craseonycteris thonglongyai | reverse complement strand
AGAGAGAGAGAGAGATACAGAGACAGAGAGAGAACTGAACTGGGGGAACTCCCCAGTTCAGCATATGGTTCCACACGGGCCGGGGCCGGGATTCGATCCTCGGTCCCCGGTGCTGCAAAGTGAGCGCTTAACCCACTGAGCCATCCCGGCTTCTCCAAGCCCAGATCTTAAACTGCCAACTTCCACTTTCTATTTCTTCAAATAATCACTCTTGGAACTCAATCCTCATGCTATGAGAAAACCCCAAGTAGCTACATGGAAAAGCCATATATAGGTAGGTGTTCAGCCAACAGTCCTTGCCCAGATCCTAGCCCACTTCCAGCATCAGCCACCAGACATGGTTCACATGTGAATCAGAGGATTCCAACACCCAGCTTTTGAGTCTTCCAGCTGAGGCCCCAGGGAGTAGAGACAAACCATCGTTCTGTGCCTTTCTAAATGCATGAGCCTTAGGATCCATGAGCATGATGAAAGGGTGGTGGTATTTACCCCACTGAATTTAGAGTGATCTGTTATGTAGCACTAGGAATTGAAACAGAACCTTGGATTCTTAAGACTCCAAATATTTGACCATCCAGGGAGGCCAGGATGACTTAGCAGGTTAAGCACTTTCTTTGCAGCCCCAGGGACCAAGGATTGAATCCCAGCTCCAGCACACATGGACTCATATGCTGAACTTGGGGGTGGCCCCCAGTTCAGTTCTCACCGGGGCATGCCTCCTATGCAGGAGGCCCCTAGTCCAGTTCTTGCCCTGTGGGGCCCCCACCCACCTGTGTGGAACAAAACCATGTTGAAAACTGATGATGTACAACTATGGAGACTGCTCTGCACCCCTCCCCCTTCTCTCTGCCCCTCTGTCTGTCAAACACAATAAAAAGAAAACTTAAAAAAAAGAAAAAATAAATAAATAAATATAAATAAATAATAAAAAGACAAATATTTGGCCATCTTTATCAAGTAAATATTTTAACTATACGTTATATAAACATTTACTATTTGTTTTACTTATATACATTAAAAATATGGCTGAGTTAGTGATGAAATAAATATTTCTAAATATTTTATTGGTTAACTACAAAATGCCTTTTTGTGCTAAATAAACATTTTAATGAAAGAAACATTTTTAAAATAATGGCTTAACATTTCTGATTCTAGTTGAAAGTTTATTTTATTTTGATAGTTTTAATGACCCTCATAACTGAAAAGAGTTCCTCTCAAAAATATGTACTGGTAAGTCCAAATGGAATAGGTGCTGCTTTGGCTGCATTTACTATTTTTTTAAGTAGATGATTCAAAATCCACTGAAATTCTTCATTTGTAGGACTTGTAACAGGTCCCAAATGATATCCAAGCACAAATAACAGTGTCCTTAAAGGGGATATGCATTATTTGGGACCACAGAACCACTACATCCTATACCATATAAATTGCAGTCATAAAAATAAGCTATTGGTTTGTGTCTCTTAGGATAATCTTAAGAGAGGTAAATTGTGCATTTGGATCTCAGTGAGGGCATCAATATCACTTAATTGTCATAAAAGTTAACTTTATTATATTTTTATCTTTAAAAAATTAGAGGGGGAAGCCAGGATGGCTCAGCAAATTAAGTGCTTGCTTTGCAGCCCCAGGGACCAAGGATCAAATCCTGGCCCCAGCCTACGCAGACCCATATTCTGAACTGGGGTGTGCTTCCCATGGGGGAGGCCCCCAACTTGGTTCTTGCCCCCTGGTTTGACCCCTGGCTCGAGGGGGAATGCCTCCCATGTGGGAGGCCCCCAGCCCAGTTCCCACCCTGCACGGCCCCCGCACACCTGTGTGGAGCAAAACCATGTCATAAATTGATGACATGCAACTATGGAGACTGCTCTGGGTTCTCCCCATTCTCTCTGTCTCTGTCAAAAACAACAAATCTTACAAAATTAGAAATGTCAATCATTTTTTCTGCATGGTATTTTGTGTATCACCTGAGGCACACACACCCTACCTTTATAACCACAGCTTTGAAGGGTTTTGTGCCAGTAAGCTTCTTGCCGGCAGAGGCAGGGCTGTAGGCTTCATGAACAGCAGCTCCCATTGGTCAGGCCCAGGCTGGGCTGGACCCTGAGCTGAGGGCACCTCAGGAAGGAGAGGTGGAGGCCTCTGCATAGGCTGAAGTGTACCCAGGTTGATAAGTGGCACCAGACAATGCTTTTCAGGAGATGGGCACTGGTGTGCATTGCCTGTTAGCTTACTATTGAATAAAATGCTTTTTAAATTATTTAAAATAATTTTCAGTAAGGCTTTATTTTTTAACTCTTATTGTGGCCATGAGCTCTACCTGAAAGTGAGTTGTTGGTGTTCTCTCCTAAATCATAAGGTGAAACGGCTTTTTCCAGCTGAGAAAGGTCTTCAGTTGATAGGTAAGTCACCATCTTTTGAACTCCATGCAACAATGACCCTGGGGGTTATACAGGATGAAGAAAAATTTGTGTTTGGATGACATGAGAACATGAGCTGGTGGGATTGGAGGAAGGTTTCTTTTCACATGCAGACATTCTAAAGTCTTTTCGTGAGCTCTAGTTCCTTCTCTGTGCATAGGGTGGAACATTGTGATCTAGGAAAAGACCTACAAGTCTTGAGCACAGATTAACTGGAAACTCCAACTGTGTGTTGAATTGGAATAGCTGGAAAATAGGCACTAAAGAGTGTGTTCAGAAAGGAGCAGAGTAATAAGAGAATGGCAAACCCGCCAAAGATAACCCCCAGGAAACTAGAGAAGACCTCTAGTGGGCAGAGGAGCCTACAATACTGGGGAAACTTGAAGGAAAATAATTTGATTTAGTAGATTAGAACCAGCTACAGGACCGAATGGTACAGTAGAAAGCCAAAAAATAAAGTGTCTTGTGTCGTTGCAGTAGCCTCTCGACAGGATGGGGAGGCAGCCAACCTAGGACCGCCACACAGGTTCCTCACTGCTGGAGTGGAGAACTGCTGCTTTTGACAAAAACTTTGTAATTCAGTTAAAAAATTTTAACTGTGAAGGAGGCAGTTTAGCGTAGTTGTTACTAGTGAGGGTTCTGGAGCTAAATCCTATTAATAGCTTCACTGTGTACTAGCCTCATGACCCTGGGCAAGTTATTTCCTCATAAAGTGATTGTAAGTGTGGAGTGAACATATGTGAATCATTCACTATAACCAGGAGCCAGCCTGGCTGAACGGAATCCCTGAGTTTGAGCGGTGGGAATTGAAGACAGACTCAATAATCTGCCGACTGCCCCTCAATAAGGACAGCCCCAAATAGCTTTATTCAATCACTTATATAGCCAAGGTTCATATCATTACAAGGAGCAAGGAAAGACAGAGATGGAGCTTTTCAACTACATCAGAAACTACTCATTAACTGAAGTACAGCACAGGCAGTTTGTTATCAGGAACATGCAGACCCTCTCCCCTGCATTTCTTTCATCCCACAGCCTGTGATCTAATACCTGGTGCCAGCTGTCTGACCTTCATGTGAAGCTGCACACATTTTTCTATGTCCAATCACCCAGATACCCACTGAGGGAGATGAAAGGGGGACCAAGGCCCTGCCATCGAGGCCCTGGGTCGGCCTTCCCCGAGAGGTCAAAGGGGCCGAGGCCCTGCCATTGAGGCCCCCCAAAACCTCTCAGTTCAGGCATATGACTGGCTCCCAACAATTCACAACAAATTTAGCATATACTGTACACTGAGATGTTAGCTCTTGTTTATATTACATTTATGCAGGAATATTTAAGTGACCCTTTTCACAACATTCAAAATATATGTAAAATTAAAATGAAGCAGTTATGAATCTCAGTCTACAAATTCAGGTGAGGAATGTCTTATATAAAAGGATGGCCACAAATATGTGCTGAGGGCTCCAGCCAGGCATAAGCAAAGTGCCACACATACACTAATTTATGTGCTTCTCTAACACTGAAGTAAAGCATGATTCCTATAGGGATATAGCCCTGAGAGGTTAAGCTTCTTTGTCTAAGTTTGCAGAGCTAGGAAATTATAGCACTCGTTCAAACCCTCATGGGCCTTATTCTAGAGACTGACCACAAGGGCTCTTTTCACTGCCTGGACTTGGGCTGTGGCTGTAGGAATTTCACCAAGAAATGTTAGAGCAAAAAGTGGCTATTACCAGATCTGTCACCTAACCTGTACTTCCAGGCTAAAGGAATGAGGCCAAAACCCAGGCCTGAGGATTTAGGGCAGGCATGTCCAGCCTGTGGCCCAGGAAGGCTTTGAAAGCAGCCCAACACAAATTCTTAAAACATTATGATGTTTTTTCTCTCATCAGCTATCATTTGTGTTAGTGTATTTTATGTGTGGCCCAAGACAGTTCTTCCAGTGTGGTTCAGGAAAGCCAAAAGGTTGGACACCACTAATTTAGGGCTTATATTGGTAGGTTTAATGTCCTTTGGTGTCTCTTGAACTCAGAACTCTGGAGACCATTCAGTAAGGTGACCAGATGTCCCGCTTTTGGCGGGACAGTCCCGATTTTTAACAATTTGTCACGCATCCCCCGGCGTTTTAAAAAAGTCCCAATTTTTGGAAAGAATGCACGACAAGCTAGGGAACAGCGGGAGATAGACCAAATTTTTAATCAAGAACCCCCTCCCCCCCCCCACCCCCGGTCAATGGTGTCCCGCTTTACCAATGTTAAAATCTGGTCACCTTACCATTCAGGGGTAGTCAAGAAAGCTCAGAGAGAAGACAGGGGCCCTCAGATTCTAGGTCTGACCATTAAGTTTGAGAACCCATCCTAGAAAAAGTGCTACATGCCTCATTGCTGAATATCACTATGGTCACCTTTGAAGTATGCCCTTGGGAAGCTATGCACCAACGCCAGCGCCTAGTCCACCCTTCAAAGCAATTTTGGAACTCTTTCTGGGATGGTCATCAGAGCCACCATCATCGTATTGCCTATGATTTCCTGAATGTCATCAAAATGTCTTTCAATATTTCCTTTATCTTCGGGTAAAGAAAAAAGTCATTGGGGGCCAGATCAGGTGAGTAGGAAGGGTGTTCCAATACAGTTATTTGTTGAATGATTAAAAACTCCTTCACAGTGTTGTGTGAGCTGTTGCATTGTGATGCAAAAGCGATGAATTGACAAAAAGTTCAGGTCGTTTTTCTCTAACTTTTTCACACAGCCTTTTCATCACTTCCAAATAGTCAACTTAGTTGACTGTCCAGTTGGTACAAATTCATAATGAACAATCCTTCTGATATCAAAAACAAATAAATGAAAATGGTTAGCAACATTGTTTTGACTCTAGATTTGGACTGACAGACTTTTTGGTCATGGAAAATTTGCTGGCTTCTACTGTACACTTTGATGCTTTGTTTCAGGGTCATATTGGTACACCCATGTTTCATCACCAGTGATAAAACAGCCCAAAACATCATCTTGCCTCTCCAAAAGGTCTTGGCAAACTCAAGGTCCGATATCCTCACTATGGCATACAAAGACACACAACAATAATAATGAACACCGCTCAGCAAGGCACCACCACACAGCAACATGAACATTGTCATACATCAACACAAACACAACTGTGATTTTGTACAAACAACTCGGTAGGGTTATGAAACAGTTCTGCCAACATAAGCACATGGTGGCAAGTTCTCAGACTCTGTGTGTGTGTGTGTGTGTGTGTGTGTGTAAATAAAAGCATTCTACTTAGAGCCATGTGGTAATGAAACAGGAATAAGAAAAAAAAAAATCAGTGACTAGAAGAGAGAATCCGGAAATAGACCAATTTATAAGAATTGATGATCAAGATGTGCATTTTGAAACAGTAGGGAAAGAGACTATTCAGTAAATGACTTGGGGGTCACCTGGCTCTCCACCTAAAATGTTACAATATTTTACACCAACTCCAAATGAAAACTCTTCATGGGCTAAAAATAAACCCTTAGAGGTAAACATAAAGACAAAACTAAAATTAGTTTTAGAAGTTGGCCTTTCTGAGCAGTATATAAAATCCAGAAATGATAAAAGACTGAGTTTTACCTTCATGAAATTAAAATGGGGGGGAGAATGAGGAGAACTTTAATGTTTTCTAGTCTTCTATGTTTGAATCTTACACAATGACCTTATTGAGGGGACAATGTGGCTTACAGATGGGAAAACAATGGAAAATGTTAGTAACTGGGTCATGGCTTTTAATCCACTGATCACCGAGTGTTGAACTCTCATGTATTTGGACTCTGTGGGGTTGAGTAAAAGTCACCACTAGGGCCCATCATTTGTGATATGGTTGTCCTAGCTATCTCAGGGACAGCTTCCTGGAGGTAGTGGGATTTGAGCTGGGCCTAGCAAAGTGGAGAGGATTTCAGTGGGTGGGAGAAAAGAGTCTTCAAGGCTAAGGAGGCTGAGGCTGGCAGCCCTATGTGCCCCAGTGCTCTGCACCCACACTGGCCTGGGCCACCTTGAAGTGAGTCAACTTTGCACAGGTCTCCCACCTGTCAAGGGAACATAGTGGAGGAAGTGGTGAGAGCAGGTCTGAGTCAGGTTTGGAGATGGGGACATCAGGGCTGAGAGAAGGTCAAAGGTTCAAGAGAGTGCTTAACCTGGGAGCAGTGAAGTGATTGGTCTTGGGGCCCTGCCTAGGCTTTCAGATGTGTGTGGGGTGACAGAGTTTACACAAGAGACTGATTGATTGATGGCTTATACCATAGGATTAAACAAAGATACTGAATCAGGCAGGTGGGCAAGCCAGGCCTCAGGAAGGTGGTCACACAACAAGTGATGTGAAACTGTGGCGATTGCTCTGGGCCCTCCTGCCTTCACTCTGTCTCTCACTTTCAAACAATAAATTTTTTTCTTTAAAAAAAAAGGTGATCCCAGCCTTAAGGCAGGGCCACTTCTCAGTTCTTACCACACCTTAGACAAGAGAGCCTTCAATCCCATCCCCCCACCCCACCCCACACCCAGGTTCTAAGCCTGAGCTCACCAAGCTATTCTCATCCGAGCGTCAAGTTCAGCACAAGAGAAGACAGGATGCAGAGCATTCTGAGTACTTGTCCCTGCTTATACAGCAACATTCTGGTCAGTTTGCCTTCTGTAAATGAATATAAACAAAGAAGCAATTTGGGACAAAACTTTGTGTAAAGAGATGGCCTACATCAGAGAGATGGCAGTAGACATGGTAAAAGCTTAGGTGGTCATGGTGGGAAGACCTCGAGATTTCCTGATGGACTGGAGATGAAAGAGAAGAGTCAGATAATTACGTGTTTGGCCTGAGCAGGTGAAGCCAATGGTCCTCAACTGTGATGGAGAGGGAAGGCTGCAGAGTTCAGTTAGGGGCATGTTTTGTGATGTGAAGTGGGAGGTAGGTCTGGGCTGGTTGGCACGGACAGTGTGGAAGCCCATTGCAGGTCTCAGTGGACAAGTCAGGAGTCAAGGGCTCTTAGGTAGCCCCCCTACTGGCTTTCCCATTATAGGTCTTCCTCTATATTCCCTACCCCATAGCTGGGGTAGCGGGGTGAGGGGGTTGGCGCCTTCTTCCTAAGGAGAAACCAGGGGCCCCACCCTCTTGAGGAAAGGAGATTCTTTTCAGGTCCCCCTGTAATGTCCTTCCCTCTTCCACCCCCTACCCCTCCCAGGGCCTGGTCTGCCCGGGTTGTTATCCACAGACAGAGCTGGAAAGAAACCTGCGCCACCTGCCCTGCTCACACTAAAGCAGTGTGGAGACAGGAAAAACTTTGTCACTGTCACTTTAAGTCTCCCGAGGAGGTGGGAGGTCCGCTGCCTTGTGTTCACCATCTGAAGTAGACTGAGAGAAGGAAGTGAAGCTGGGTTGCAGAGAGCCCTGAGCCCAGCTGCTCCTGGGTTTGTTCACACATGAAAACTTCCTGCCATGAGAGCGGAAACACAGGTGCTGTCCCCACCACGACAGCCCCCAGAGCCTGGGCCAGAGGGGAGCCATGGACAGACCTCAGGCCCTGGTCCTGCTCTTGGTGCTGCTGATGCTCTGCATCACTGGTGAGTGAGCGCCAGAGAGAAGCAGAGGTGGGGGGCAGGGGGGACATGGTGGAGCCCCAGGCCTTCGCCTTTCCTATATCTGTATCCCACAGGGACCCCCGAGGTGTGGGTGCAAATTCAGACGGAGGCCACCAACTCCCTATCCTTCACTGTCCGCTGTGGATTCCTGGGATCCAGTGCTATCTCCCTGGTGACTGTGAGCTGCAGAGGGCCCGATGGTGCCGGAGAGACCAAGCTGGCTGTGTTGCACCCAAAATATGGCGCCCAGCAGTGGCCCCCTGCCCACCAGGCCCGCTGGGAAACCAGAACCAGCATCTCCCTCACCCTGGAAGGGTCTGAGGGAAGAAATCCCAGTCCCAACATCACCTTCTGTTGCAAGTTTACGTCCTTCCCTGAGGGCTCCCAGGAGGCCTGTGGGAACCACCTCCTCAGCACAGAGCAAGGTGGAGCTGACGAAGAGTGGAGCCCAAGGAAGGCAGGGAATGACTTGGGTACTAGTTGCCAATCTGGTATGGCTTTCTCTGTGCACAGGTCTCCCTGTCCCTACTCCAGCCGCTATTCTGCGAGCCGACTTGGCTGGGATCTTGGGAGTCTCAGGGGTCCTCTTCTTTGGCTGCATCTACCTCCTTCACCTGCTGCATCGGCAGAGGCACTGGTAAGACCCTGCCCGGGCCAAGCACAGTCTAAATCCCCACAGCACTGGAGTAGCCACAGGCTTTGCCTCTGACCCTCTCTCCTCCCAGGTCCATCATGAAGCTTCAGCCACCTTTCAGGAGCCCTCAGACACAGACGCAAGCATGGGTGAGGACTGGGGGTCACTTTGGAGCAGGGAATGGAGTGGACTGGATTGGCGGGCTGTGACGTGGGCCTCACTTGGGCCTCTTTTGCCATCACCCTTGCAGGCAGCCGGCCACACCTCCCTGGCCTCTCCACACATCTCCTATGCCACCGTAACCACCAACTGCTGCCAGACGGCTCTGGATACAGTCCTCCCGCCCCAGCCACTAGCTAGGTGGGTGCCGCTCCAAACCCACATGGCCCAACCTGCCCCCTGGGCACCGCTCCCAGCCTCTGCTCGAAGCAGTTTTGTCTCCATCGAGAATGGACTGTATGCTCAGGCAGGAGAGATGCCTTCTCCCACAGACTGCAACCTTACCCCTTTCCCAGACCCTCTGGGGCCCAGAGCCACGGAGGGGCATATAAGAGTTTGATGAAAGGGGCCCCAAGTCCAGTTGGCCTTCCTTCCCTCCCAGGCTCCTGGGACCCCCTTCTGTTGGTATCTGTGTTCTGGGCACCCACTGTCTCTGCACATCTTATTAGGCCTCCAATAAGTGTTTCCACCCAGGGCCCACTTGCTGCGGATGTGGTCAGCATGTGTGCTCATGTTGATACATGTGAGCACGTGTGTGTGTGAGAGAGGTTACAACCCAGTCATAGGTTATTTCCTGTTTTCAAGTCCCCAGCCCTCCCAGGCGATGATAACTTAAGTCAACAAAAATGGTTTCTCTGGGGCCTCGGCTGGGCCTTTTCTTTGGGAAGTTGAGGCTCGAGGCAGTGTCAACCTCTGTGAGGCAGGGGCCAGGTTAGAACTGGAGGGGGCTAGGGCCTCAGCACAGGCGATCTCTCCCCTGCTCCCAACACCCTACCCAGACAGGGGCTTGGGACGGCAGGGACACCTGGCCTTGCAGACCTGGCTGAGGAACACCAGGTGGGAAGACAGGATTGGGGGGGCGGGGCCTGGTGGCCTAAGGCAGGATGATCTTAGGACATGTCCTTAGACAGCAGAGAGCGCTTTTGGGGTTTCAACCTGAGAAAGCCCTGAGGTCTGACTTGATGTGCCTATGACAGGGTTCCCCGAGATGTCCAGGGCGTGGACCCCTGATGTCCCTGAACCAGAATTGACACTCAGAGGCGGGGACCCACCTCCTATCTGCCCACAGTGACTTCCTCTGGCTCCTCTCCTGTTACTAGGTCACTAGAACTACTGGCCACTGGCCACTGGAATACAGAGGCCCACTTGACACAGGGACTGAGCACACCTCCCCTGTGCACTAATCTTCCCATCTGGGGGTGGGGGGGAGGTGGGGAGCCCTCCTGTAATCAGGCCTCTCAGCCAGGGCTGCGTCACACCTTTACCACAAGAGACCACATGGTGGGAGCTCTGTGAGCTGCAAGGCCTCCACAGGAATGTGGTAGATTTGGGGGGAGGGGGGAGCATAGTCTTAAAGCCAGGCTCAGGTTGAACCCCCTGCCTATGGTGAATACTAGTTCTGGGGGGATACCTACCATTTGGTGCCTTCCTTGGCCCTGCATGTGGGAAATATCAGGCAGTGACAGCTGCCAAGCCAGGAACCAACCTCTCTGCCTCTGCCTGGCTCAGGGAGGGCCTGCCCAGATGCTGTGTCCAATCACAGAATATTCTAGCAACCCAGCTTAATATTCTAGACATGCTCGGAAGTAGCCTTCCTAGGATGCAGCCCCATCCAGCCATCAGCTCGACACTGCTCTGGGAAGAGGGTGGACCAGACAGGATGAGGAGGTGATGAAGGGCTTATTTGGCCTGCCGCCCTCAGCCAGTTCTTATCCTCCTCTGGGAAGCCCTGGGCACTGGTCTAGCCAGCTGAGTGGTCCCTGCAGGCTGGGGGCTAAGGGAGAGGTCCTCGAGGAGGGCCAGGGAGATGTCAGTGAGGGAAGAGGTAGCTCAGGGCCCAGCAGCAGCCTTGGGACCATATCAAGACCAGGGACAGGGGTGCAGGGGCAATGGGGCTTGCAGGGTCTCAGGAGGCTTTGGAGGGACTCAACTCTCTAGGAAGGGAATGCTCATGGGACAAAGCAGGGAGCTTTGAGGAACCCCCAGCCCCCAGTCCCCAGCCTAACTACCAGCCAGGCCACTTGCCTGTCATGGAGTCCAGGAAGAGGCCCCATAGCCTGAGCATGTCTTCTGCAGGCTCAGGAAGCCACAGCCCAGCCTGGGATGGTTCATGGAACCAAAAACCTGGGGACCTAGGAAGTCTCTGCAGCTGGGCTGCTCCCCATGGTTCAGCCCCAGGTGCCAGATTCAGTAGTGCTGAAGGGGCCAGTTACGAGAGCCCTGTTGTGGAGCTGAGCTGTGGGGATGTGGCTGGACACGGTTCCAGAGATCAGTCCTAAGCCCCCAGTCTGGGAGATCATGCTCAGATTTGTTCAACAAGTGTGGAAATTGAGGCCCAAGAGAGAGGACTTGCTCAAGGGGAGTAAAGTGCATCAGCCACACCTGCAGGGGCAGGCATCCAGGATGTGCCCTCAGCCTTAATGCAAGAAAAGGCTTGCACTTTGAACATACCTGGGTTTGAATCCCAGGGTCTCCTCCCTACCTGTTGCACTCCCAGCAGCTTATTTAACCTCCCCGAGGCCCACTTTGCTTATCCATATATAATAAAGGTGATAAGACCTGAGGGAAGTGTGAAGATTGTACACCAGGGCCAAGTACTAAACAACTGTGCACAGGATATCTTATTTAGGACTTACAACAACCCCACGGGGTAGGTATCTTCAATAAGACCATTTTACAGATGTGGAGCCTGAGCCCAGGGTCACAGAGCTGCAAGGCAGAGATGCTCTTTGTTGGAAGGAGAGGAGGGGCAGGTCCACCGGCCTGGGCCTGGGCCTGGGCCTGGGCCTGGGCCCATTCCTCGCTGGGACGATGGGGAGAGACCCAGCGGGCTCTCGAGGACCCTCAGGAGCCTCGGCCGGAGAGGGAGGCCGGGCGTGCGGGGGCCACGAGGCCGCCCTCTGCTGGCGGTCTCACCCAGGCAATGCGGGCGCCACCTGCTGCACCGCTGGCCGCTGCTGCGGGGGGGTGGGGGGGGCGTTGGCGCGGCTGCCTCCGAGGAGTCCTGGGAGGTCCTGCAGGGGAAACGCCAGCGCCGCCCGAGAGAACAGCATCCTCAGCGACTCTGCGGGGGTCGCAGGGGTCCGACAGCTGTGACTACCTCCGCAGCGGTCCCGCAGCCCCATCCTCGCCCAACGGCACGTGCGCCCCGGCGCCCGCTCCCCGCGCAGAGCCCGCCCGTGCGCCCCGGCGCCCCCTCCCCGCCCAGAGCCCGCCCGTGCGCCCCGGCGCCCCCTCCCCGCGCAGAGCCCGCCCGTGCGCCCCGGCGCCCCCTCCCCGCCCAGAGCCCGCCCGTGCGCCCCGGCGCCCCCTCCCCGCCCAGAGCCCGCCCGTGCGCCCCGGCGCCCGCTCCCCGCGCGGAGCCCGCCCGTGCGCCCCGGCGCCCCGGGCCTCCCCGCCCAGAGCCCGCCCGTGCGCCCCGGCGCCCCCTCCCCGCGCGGAGCCCGCCCGTGCGCCCCGGCGCCCCGGGCCTCCCCGCCCAGAGCCCGCCCGTGCGCCCCGGCGCCCCGGGCCTCCCCGCCCAGAGCCCGCCCGTGCGCCCCGGCGCCCGCTCCCCGCCCAGAGCCCGCCCGTGCGCCCCGGCGCCCCCTCCCCGCGCAGAGCCCGCCCGTGCGCCCCGGCGCCC
>PVKE010045774.1:0-12496 GCA_004027555.1 Craseonycteris thonglongyai | reverse complement strand
TATCAAAAATTAAGAATAGTAGCTATTTCTCCTAGCTTCTAAATCATGTTTATCCTTACAAAACTGCTGTTATTTTTATTTTTAAATTTATTATTTTAAATTTATTATTTTTTTTATTGATTTCTTGACAGAGAGAAACAGAGACAGAGAGAGACAGAGAGAAGGGGAAGGGCCCAGAGCAGTCTCCATAGTTGACAGCTTTAGTTTTCTTTCTTTCTTTCTTTCTTTTCTGACAGAGAGAGAGAGATACAGAGACAGAGAGAGAGAACTGAACTGGGGACACTCCCCAGTTCAGCATATGGTTCCGCACGGGCCGGGGCCAGGATTCGATCCTCAGTCCCCGGCGCTGCAAAGTGAGCGCTTAACCCACTGAGCCATCCCGGCTTCCCCAGCATTAGTTTTCCACATAGCTTCACTCCACAGGTGGACACAGGGCTGCGCAGGGCAGGAATTGGGCCAGGAGCCTCCCACATAGGTCCCAGCAAGAGTTGAACTGGGGGCACACCCCAGCTAAGCATGTGGGTCTGCATGGGCCAGGGCCGGGATTCGATCCTTGGTCCCCGGGGCTTCAAAGCGAGCGCATAACCCACTGAGCCATCCCAGCTTTCCCGTAAAACTGCTTTAATAACCTCCCTTAACCCCCAAAATAGAATTTAATAGCCAGAAAACATTACTGAAGTCTTCAGCAATGACATGTAAATGCAGTGGACCTTAAATAATGCATGCATATCAGAGACAGTGAATACACAGGGTCTTATGTCAGGAACAAAGGAGATGAACAAAGGCACACAAACAACAGATCATTATTGATTCATTCCTTTTGAAGTCATATCGAATTTTAGGTTGTTTCAACATACGCATTTTAAAACTTTTAACTTATGAAAGTTTCTGTTTGATCGAACTACAGATGTAGCCAAAATATACAGAGAGCATTAAAAGAAACAAATGATTCTGAATTAAACAAATATTGTTTTAAACAGTCTTTTAAATAATCTCTAAAAACATGCTGACAAACAGTAAGTCATGAATTTGAGTCTGCTTATATACTACAATAGCTTCAGAGAAGTTGTTAATGGCACTTCACAAAGCTGATACACATGTTTCAGACAGTATATGGCACTGATGCTAAGTAGATTTTGAATATTTTAGTGCAGTAATAATATCTGCTAAGATAAATATCATTTCTCATAAATAGGTAACTTGCAACTAAAATTCAGTTACAAATAATAAGAACAGCTCTATCTTAGCAACCCCCTAATTAAAAAGAATTTAAAATAAAGTGATAATAGATCTTTTGTCATAAAAGAAATGTATGTTTTTGTTGTACTATATCAGGGTTTTATTATTACTGTATAAGAAAAATTATTCTTCTGATAGCTTACATTAATTATCAGAATACTTCCAATAGAGGCCTTTTGCTGAAGTAACTGTCTTAGATATTATAAACGATCAACAGATAAATCTTTTGAGGACTCTCAATATGTTACAGAAGTACAATTAGGCAATAAGATCATAAGTAAAAAGTCAGTTTCCTACAGATTTCTACAAAGGGTGTTTCAAGAGAAGGTATTATAGTATTAACATTGGCATGTTGTAATGCTCATATTTCACTAAGTACACTTTGGGAAATTCTGACCTAGAAATACAAAACTTTGGACTAACACTAAGATTTAAAATAATGAAAAGGTTAAGAATAGAGAGTATTTTTCTCTAACATTTATTTACATTTCGGGAAATTCAGGCATAGCTGGAAAAAAGAGGTATATTTCAATAATCTGAATAATCCTGTTACTTGTCTCTTCTATATATAGTAAAATAGAGTAATGGAGGATGCCAAAGTTTTGCCACCCGCAAAAGTGCACCTTTTGAAATATCGGTTCTAAACTGGTTATTAAGAAACACAAGACTCAGAACAAACATTTGACATTTTCCCTTTCCTGCCTAAGAAACTCAGATGAAAACACCTGCTCCAAGAAGGAAATCTTAACATAGCCACCTTTCTATGATAGATAGAAAGGCTCCCCATAGAGGTCTCTAAACTAGATAGCCATGGCGTCTCATTGTTTCTAGGTTAACTAGCAGCAATTTTCCTGCTGCATGTGTTCTGCTCTTTCTCACCTACCTGAAAATCACTTATTTCCTTCAAAATCCCAGACCCTTATCCCCTTCTCCTTTGTCCCTAATGGCAAGTAAACCTCAACTGCCCCATGGGTTTTGGGTCTCATATCTTATGATACCCCAGGTATGTACAACAGTAATAAGCTATATACATTTTATTCTGTTAATCTGATTATTAGACCAGCTAGAAGAACTTAGAAAGTGGGAGAAAAATTTTTTTTAGCCCCCAGAGTACCTATACGATGAGTTAATTTATTTTCATTTTCTTTTTCCTTCCTTCTTCCCTCTCAACCTTTCTTTTTGACTCTTCTCTCCTACTCCATTCCTTTCATTCTCTCTCTTTCTCTCTCCCTAGCTTTCTAAAATCTCCTTGTATAGAAAAATACCACAAAGAACTTTCACTTCTTGCCAAAGTTCTGACAGTGACATGATCACTGAGTGACCATTTGCCAGCCTTTTCACCTGTTTGGGTCAATAATGATATGAAATAGATTTTTTTTTTTGAAAGGCCTAATTGTAGATTCAATGACCTCAACAGTAATGTGTTGTTCCTTCATCTTGCAACTTGCTTTTTATTACAAGTGACTAGCTTTGGCTCTGACGTTTCATCAGAGTGCTTAGGAGACAGACAAGCAGAAGTTTCCAGAATGACTTCTGGGGCACTTTACTGACAAGGAGATAAGTTAAGACTGAGGACCCTCCTTCTCTCCTTCTGTAGGGGCTGTAGCTGAGCCCAACCTCTCTGCCAGTCTCAAGGCCCTGGCATCTGACACTCTCAGTAACATACTTGAAGATCTGATATTTCAGTTCAGGCTATTTGGTGTCTACATGTATAATGTTTTTACTTAGCTTCCCAAATGTCTCTCAAATGTGTCCAGTAAATCGAGATAGAAATGAAAGGGTCTGGAAGAAAAGCCTGCTGAGTGTCCAGCCTTACAGTGTTTCTAATTATGCTGCAGGTCAAGTGTGCACCTCCAAGGTGGTCTAGAAAGGGGACTGTGTGAAACCGAAAGCCCACTTGCCCACAAGCACTAGTCTGCAATTGTTGAAGTTTGCTTTTGTTAAACTTTTTAGGCAGCACTAATTATCTGAGTTTATTTCTAAACATAAATATTTGATTTCTGTCCAAACAATTTGATCTCATACGTTCCTAGAACCATATTATTTTTAAATTAGAATGTTTAACTTGGATTCTTATTCTAAGGCTTTATATAATACTTCTTTAAATTCGGTCCTAGTAACATTTAAAACCACAAGACATTTGATATTTTCTACTGTCAGAATTAATACAATCTCTTTCCATCTTACCCAACTGTGCCAATTATATCATCTACTGTGACTTTTTGCCATCCTTAAAGTGGATTTATTGATTTTTACTCCTTTTAGACTAAGTCTTTGGTGATAAGTATAGGCATTTAAAATAATTCTTATAATAAAAGGTCATTCCTGGCAAACACTTAAGTCATACTTCCCATTGACCTTGAGGCCTATTATTAAAAAAGAAAAAAAATACAGAGCTACTACCAATATTGATTATATCTCTATATAACAGGTATAAGATTTTGTCTCAAAACACACAACCATAATGAAACTGATAAAAAATTCATTGTTGTGCAGGTATAGATGCAAGTATGTGGGATCTAAACATCTTTCCAATTTTTAAAAGTAATATTGTCTTATTGATATTATAAACAATTTTATTTTTTCAATTTAAGTGAGGCAAGTGATATAAGGATCAGTATTTACTCCAGTGTCACCCAGCCATGTGCATCCTTGGACTCTGCAGGGTCTCTTTCTCCCGAAAGGAAATATCTTCTCTAACTAAGCAGGATCTTCTCTGGAGCAATTGCTATGTAGGAAAAACACAATTTAAAACTCATGAACAGATAGAGATAGTACAAAAAAATTAAAAATGAGGGTTAGAGTAAAGATTGATTACTCCATGTTGGTGAATTAAGAAAGTTTTTAAGAAGAAAAAATTGGAATTATATCTTAAATTAAAAAAAAAGAAAAGGTTTGGTCAAATAAATATGAACTGAAGCGTAAGCAGAAACTCATTTTTTCCTGTGATAAGAAACAATTCAATTTATAGAACTGTAATTTGTAATGAGCAATATGAAAGGAATTTAAATAATAAATGCTTTAGGTCAGTTTTGGAATCTACTGAGTTCTAGGATGGGGAACAGATGAGGAGAGGGAAGAAAAATCTTTGAACATCTTTGGGAGAGATAGACAATCACTACTGCATTTCAACCATATCAATCTGACTTCACTGTTTAAGAGGCACTGGACAGAGTGATGACCAGTAGTACAGAGATGATTCAGAGGCAGTTTTAAAAACTCAGGCATGAAAGACTAAAGAATAACATCAATCCGTGATTACAGGAAGGAGACACGGGATCCAGAAAGATGACAAGTATAGAATCAAAGTCCTGACAACTAAGGATTCATTGGGTAAAGGAAGATAGGAGTGAGATTTCCCATTTTGATGTCTAATACTTAGGTTAAATTTATCAGTAAAAATAACTCAACCAATTTCTGCCCCCCCAACACACACACACACACACACACACACACACACCACCTTCATAACACCCCCCACCACACACACACACACAAATGGCTTCTCCTACACCTCAGTAGAGGGCAACTTTATTCCCATCTTTTCAGACCTAAAGTCTGAAAGATATTTTAGTTTCCTCTTTTTCTCTCACCAACATTAAATTCAGCTGCACATATTGTCATCTCTCCCTTCAAAACAGAATGTGCCTTTCACTGACACAACCACCACTTTGGTCAACGCCATCATCCCTTCTCAATTAGCCAATGGGTGACAGCTTCCTGATGGATCTTCCTGATTCCTATTTCTCTGTGGATTCTCCCTAGAAAAAAATGAAAACTTTCACTGCCCTATCATTTTCTAAGCCCCATTGCCACTTTATATTTCTTTATTTTTCTTATACCATAGACAAACATGCTGCAGCTTATTTTTTAGAATTATTTTTCTAAGTTTTACCACTAGAATGGACAGGAATGTATATCTGCATTTTTCATTGCTAGATCCCCAGCACCTACAAGATTATTCGAAACACAGTAGAATATCAATAAATATTTGGTCAGCAAACAAATGAGAATTAAAGTGTGTAATCAAGCAACTAAAAATATGTAGAGATAATATCAAAATAGACATACAAAAAAGAAAAGGTATTAACAACATTTTTTATTTATCTCTTGCTTTACATTTGGAAAGAATATTTTAAAAATGCTGAGGCACTAAGCTTGCTTATAAGATCAGTATTAGGCAGGGGGCTTTTTAGAGAGGAAACAAGTAAACATAATATTAGATGTAATATTAACATAATGGTGAGAATAATGAATAAATGTATGCTTTATCAATGTCTCTTTAAATAAAAATGTATTGCTCCTATATGACAACAAAATGGAACCCCTTCCCCATCCAATCTAGATTTACTAATAAATGTGTGACTATGAGCCAATTACACAATCTTTTCCCCACATCTTACCTTTTCACACGCATTTTTGGATGTAAAATCAGAACACCTAACATGGAACAAAAACTCATTAAAAACAAAAGGCATTTCTTAATTGCTTAACTTCAATATCCACAGGCAAATATGTTGACAAGTCTTTGCCTTGTACACAATTATAAGAGAAAACATTGATGCAAACTGTAGATTGGCAGGAAGACATAGGAAAAAAAGCATCAGACCAATAAATACAAGACCATTGGAGTCTTAGTAGCTATGAACAGCAAGGCCAAACATTATTTTCTTCTCCTTATCAGTTGTTGTTGGTTGTTAAGAGTGAGATTGTTTGGCAGGGTATGTGAAGGAGAAATCTATTTTTGACTGTGACAACTTTAGGAAAAACCTTGACATGAAATGAGCCCAAAGAAGAAACTTTGATCAGGTGACCAGAGTATAGTAGAATAAATGAAGGAATCTGTACCATATGAGGAAAACACCTTTAAAAAAAAACCTAACGATTCACAATTGAACACAAGACAAAACAAAGTGGGTGAAATCATTACAAGAAGAGACAAGAAAGATGGGACATTGCTAGCCTCCAGACATAAGTACATTTTTTGAAAACATTAAATGGAATCAGATAAAATAAAAACCATTCTTCCTAGTCCACCATCCTCAACAAACAAAAACAAAACAAAACTCACCACTTACATCCGGAAATGTTTACTTTTTATGTGATATAATATCTAGAAATATATATATATATTTTTTCTTTAAATGAATAGAACTATTTTTCAGAAGATATTTAATCTATACTGTTAGATTCTGCTTTGGAGATTTATTTCAATATTTAAAAAAAAAGTCTTTGAAACTAGCTGTCATGTAACTATAAAAAATGAAAAGAAATTAGTTGATCTTTTTATATACTATGATTTCATACCTTGTGCATAAAAGAACAGATTAGAGTCTGATGTTGGGTCAGTAAGGGTCTGATGGTGTCAGAAGGAACAACCATAATTTCTAAATGTCATTTTGAAATTTTTACTCCTATATGATCACCAACATCTTTACTGACTAACACTACTTTGAGGATAAAATTTTTAAACATACTTCTCTGCCTATCTCAAAACAAAAGGTCAAATTTAGTGTAATGTGATTCAAGTTGATATGCAATATACACTTTGATAAATATGCAAAACTCAGTGAATAATCTGGGATCTTTGCCTTTTTACCTCTAATCTGGTTTATTTTTTAAATTGAAACTAATGCATGAAAGTCTTTTTATCTAATTGAAGAAAAAAAGTGTTTGATCCAGCCAACACCAGATAAAAGATAAAATAGTACATTATTGCAGAGATCTTCTTGGGCTATGTATTCATTGTAAGAGATGAAAAGGATGTAATATCAGTATATCAAGCATCAGAAATATACAAAAAATACAAGATACAATGATTTAGCTGCTTACCTATAGATTTAACAGATGTTATTCTTTCATGTATAATACTGCATTGCAGATATTTAATTCTCAAAAGATCAGTCAAAATACATTGTGTCAGCTAGGAAATCATCATTTTAGGTAACTATTAACATAGAACAAATAGTGTATCATATGTTCACATCTAAGAAGAAAGAATCTAGACCCAATATAATAAGGTTGACATTGTAAAATTATGTTCTAATATTTTCACATATAGTACCATGCACAGCAGTTTTCATAGTTTTAAAGAAAGTGCCATCAAACCTGGCATATCCTTTCAATATACCCCAGGAAAAGAAATAGTAAAGTTCAGCTCCAAATCAAAAAAAAAAAAAAAAAAAAAAGACCTTTTATGTAAAGTTTTTATATACAGTTAAATGATTTTCAAAGGATAAGAAAAGAACCCATGGGAGTCTTCTTGATTCGTGAACATGTCTCTTAATAATACCCTTTACTGGTTATACATTAAAGTTACTACCCAACATTTTATGTTGGTATACATAAGGAAAACCTGAGGATGCCAGGATGGCTCAGTGTTCTGAGTGCTCTTGTAGCCCCGGTTCAAAGGATCAATTTCTGGTTCCAGCCCATGGAGACACATATGCTGAACTGGGGTGTGGCCCCAGTTCAGTTCTCACTGGGGCGGATTCCTATGTGGGAAGCCCCTGAGCAGTTCCTGCCCTGCATCGCCCTATGCCCACCTGTGGAATGAAACTATGTAGAAAAGTAATGACGTGAAACTATGGAGACTGCTCTGGCCCCTCCCCCTTCTCTCTCTCTCTCTCTGTTAAGAATGATAAAAATATATCTTAAAAAACAAAAAAGAGGGGAAGCCGGGATGGCTCAGTTGGTTAAGCGCTCACTTTGCAGCGCCGGGGACCGGGGATCGAATACCGGCCCCGGCCCACATGGAACCATATGCTGAACTGGGAGCTCCCCCAGTTCAGTTCTCTCTCTGTCTCTGTATCTCTCTCTCTCCCTGTCAAAAATAAAATAAATAAATAAATATTAAAAAAAAAATAGAAAACAACAACTAAAACAAAATAAAAACCAGTGGTTTTAATGCATACATTTTTTTTATTGGGGTGACATTAATTGATATCAATAACATTGTTTCTAGGTGTACAATTCTACATTACATTGTCTATACATCGCATCATGTGCTCGCCACCCAGAATCAGCTTACTTTCCATCACTGTATGTTTGATTCCCCCTCCCTACTCCCCCCACCACCCAGCTCTTCCCCACCCCTCCCCGCCACCCTCAGGTAACCACTAAACTATTGACTGTGTCCATGAGTCTTTGTTTCTGTGTTCCTTTCAGTTTTATATTCCACCTATAAGTGAGGTCATATTTTTCTTGTACAATGGAATACTACTCAGCAATAAGAAAACATAAAATACAGCAATTTGTGACAACATGGATAGACCTTGAAAACATCTTATTAAGCAAACTAAGTCAGAATAAAAGAATACATACATTTTTTATGTGTTTCATTTAATTCAGAGAAATGACAATCCCAGATATTTTTATTTCTAACACTATCATTGCTAGTAGACTGCAGAAACAGAAAAACATCCTATCTCCTTATGTAAAACGTATTCTACTTTCTGATTATCAAGACCAACAGAATAATTAACTGTCATATTGCTTCATAAATACACTTACATTTTGTTACAATATTATCTGCAGTTTGCCAATATGCACACAAGCACTCATGAATTAATGTCTTGTGCAGGCTTTCATGTCATGAATATTCCTTGTGCACTGGCAAATTGGCATTGCTAAATTTCATGACTTCTGTGGTTTTAGCTATATAAGGACATCACTTTAAGAATCTACATTCTTATTCATGGACTCAAATGTCTGTGGAGGCAGACATTTCAAAACTGACAAAAGAATAATACATAAGGAGGTAGCTAAGAATTTGAAAAAAATAAAAAAAGAAGAAAAGGAAGAATTAATAGTTTTCAAAGCTAAACTGCTTAGATGAGCCACTCAAAATATTGGGCTCAAAAGTACTGTTTCTTTGCCCATATAAATTTTAGCTTCCTTATAATAAAACAGGATAAAAAAACAGGAAGGAAATTTAGACTATCTCGAAAGACTTCTAAATATTTTTCATTTTGGAAAAGAAAAAAAGGAGTTTCAAGTTCATTTCCATCAAATAGTGGCTTAAATGTCAGCATCTCGGTGAGCCTTTGCCCTGACCAATCTATTTAAAACTGCAACTCCCGGCACAACCTTTACCTTAACTATACCTCTTTATTTTGTGACATTTATCTCCTTCTAACATATTGTGTAAGTTCCTTATATTATAGTATGTGTGTGTTATTTGTGTTGTTTATTTTCTGTCTCCCTCTCCTAAAATGTGAACCCCACGAGGGTAGTAATTTTCTCCTTAATGTTCACGGATGTATCAAATGCTTATTTCAAGCTTAGCACATAGGACATATCCAATAAGTATTTGATGAATGAATCAATAAAAGTGTAGAAATGATTCCCAAGCAAATATTTCATTTTAAGTATTAGCAACACCAGCAGCAGCCCATTGTTTATTTAAGGGTAAAGTGATGTTACCAGGACAGAGGCAGCATCTATATAGCTTTCTGAGCTCCTCTTATAGCAGTTGGTATAACGCATACAACCTCTGGCTTTTTGGAAAGATGATATCTGCTTGAAGTGTCTCAAGAGAGGAAAGTGTAGACAATGACTGAGGCCGACAATTTGGCTTTTTCAGCATACCTAATTATTTCTTCACGTTTTGTTTTCAATATTTTGATTAGTCTGGGGTTCTGTGCTAGCTGGATGATATGAGTCTGCAAAGCTTAAAAAATATATTCCGAGGCTGTAGTCTTATACAGTGAATATAGGCCTAAACCTATGTTTTAACTGTAAAATTAGGGTGTCGTCTTATACGCCCGGTTGTCTTATACGCTGGAAAATACGGTATATATTTTTGGCCAGCTGATATATGAAAATTCAATTTCGGCAAATGAAAAACAAAATTCAGTAGTGTCGATATGGTCACAATAGGAAAGTCCAGTGTGAAAATGTGTGACACAGTGACTGTGGCCTGCCATCTATTTAGTTATGCTGTGCTACTAGATGGCTGAGTGAGATAACATCTTTAATTTGGGTGTTATTTTACTATGATATTTCAAATTTGTATGCAGCACTGGACAGTATGGGACTCAGCAAATTTTAGCTTGGCAGTGAGAGAGGAAGTAAGGAGGACTCCTCCCTTCTTGCAAAAAGCTGAAGCTCAGAACTTAACTAGAAAGTGACTTTAAAATAAGCTTCTAAAATGGTATTAAACTTATTTAGCGATCTGGAAGGAAAAAATTGTTGGATGCTTACTACATGCCTTCTGATGTCTTCTAAAATGGACGTAGATTTTTTTTTCCTCAGATATCTTTACACTAATGATATTAGTCCCATTTCACACATAGGCAAAAAAAAGCTTAATCAAGAGGAACAGAATTTTGACAAGCTCCCGATAGTGAATACATGGTACATAGAGGATTTAACTCCACATTGATGTTACCTCAATAACCCAGGTCCTTTCCACCATATCCTTTTGCCTTCAGTTACTAAATACACACAATAAAAATCTCCATTGACCATTCATTCAAGTATTTAAATGCATATGGTTATCTTATTACAATTTTTCTATAAACAAATAGGAATGTAATGTTCTTTATGCTGACAGCATTGAAGGAATTTGTACTTTGTATTGTTCACACATTTCCTTAGTGAAGATCTTGTTAGAATAGAATAACCTGGAATTCACAAATTTGGATAACACTAAAAATAGAACTGGTTATGAACACTAATGTGAAGGAGCCATCTTAAGTAACCTTCACAATTTTTTTTCTTTCTAACTATACCACAGTAGTAATGAGGTCATTTTTCTCTTTGATTCATTTTGTTTTCCTAATCATTGAAAGAAGGTCGTATACAGGAGAAATGTGATTTATCAGGGCCTTGTATGTCTCCACTGGAATGCGTGACTTCAATCTAAGTCTCTGTAATATTTCTTTATTCAACAATTTCAATTTGCTTTTCCTCCTCTTCTCTGGGCAGCTGCCCTCTAAGTGCATAATTATGTGTGTTTGGGATTCCAGTTTGCAAACATGAGCTTGTCAGTAGCGTGAGCCTCTTGGAAGATCACTTTTCAGTAAGTCAGATATCTGACCTTATAATTTATTAACAGAGTGTTATGCACCATTTCTTGTGCTTTAATGAAAATATGTAATAAATTAACTATACTCAAAATTAATAAAGAGACTACAATTCCCTTAGGATAAGCTCATCAGAAAATAACAATATATGTACAGTACATTAATTTTAAATCCTATTTAACTTATCATCCTAATTCACCTTAAGCATATAAATAGTCTTTTATTAGAACTTTCTCTTCTGACTCACTTGGAATCAGGATGTCAATGACAAAAGTTCTTCCTGATGTTTTGTTCTCAACCTTCAGGCTCTTGGCAGCAAAGTCTCCCTGGAATTGCTTAGCGAGCAGTAATCAGCCATTACCATCTTAACAAGGGTGATTCATCTTGGTGACTATTTCTCAACTCTTCAAAGAGATGATGTGTTTTTTCTGGCACTGTAAATGAGCTGCACCCCAAGAGGTCCTGCATCCTTTCCTCTCTTCTCCCACAGGGCAGAAAAATGGAAGCAAAAGTAGATGGGCATCTCTAGACCAGAACTCACTAGGTCTTAAAGGTTTCTCAGTCAATTTTCTTAGAATTATATAGAGAGATATATAGATGTATAGATGGGTAGAAGTATAGATGTCTAGATATATAGATGTATAGAAGATGATAGACAGATATTAATAGATAGGTACATAGATAGACAAGGTGGCCCCAAAATAAGTACACAGTATTGTTTATAGTTAACACCATGACACACAATACAACAAAAATTCTGGTCTGTTGTGATGACTTTCATTGATTCAACTATATACCTACTTTTGAGGTACCTTGTATAATATATTATTTATTTAAAAAATTTATGTCATTGTTTGAGAAAAGATAAGAGAGAGAGAAGGAGGGAGGGCCCAGAGCTCTTTCCATAGCTGTACATCAGGGGTGGCCAACAAGTCGATCACGGTCGACCGGTCGATTGCGAGGCCAATTTTGGTCGATCATCGATCGCTCGCAATGTCTGGGGTGGAATTCCGTGTACCATGGACTTTGAAGCGATTGTAGAAGACAAAACTTTCTAGCAATAATTTAATGCATTCTGGGAATTTGCCAAGGTCATACATTCCTAGAATTCTGACAGCCTGACACTGTGATCTCCGCCCACCCAGACAACACATTTTGACTTATGTGTTACACTTGTCACTGGACGCAACGCGTGAACGCAATGTTACGACTCGACTCATCGAAGAACA
>PVKE010045773.1:0-12498 GCA_004027555.1 Craseonycteris thonglongyai | reverse complement strand
CTGGAGAGGAGGGAGGAGGGGGGAGGGAGAGTTGTGTGGGGAGGGGGGAGTGGGCACCACATATATGGGGTTGGAGGGGGACCTGATTCTGGGAGCTGGGCACATGGTGCGATGCATGGGTGATGTGATGTGGAGTTGTACATCGGGAAACTAATTGTTACCAACCAATGTCACCCCATTAAATTTAACAATAAAATATAATAATATTAAAAAAAAATAAAAAAAGAGTCTTTACCCTTGGTGATATAGTGTATTTTATTGTGTATAATATAGCACACTTTTTTTGCCCAAATGTGTGAATGAAAAATAAGGATGCACATTATACAGGGATTGTACTAGTTCCATATCTATATAAATGATTTAATTCTTTTATTTATGCTTATGAGTTAAAAGTATAACTCTAGAAATCAATAATGATGTCCATATGCACAATAATACTCTGGAATATGATAATTGTTTTTAATATAAAAAATTTTTATACATAAAATTTCTTGTACCTTGTACCTGTTCTTGTGTTTTGTAATTACTTGTTATATAAAAGTTCTTGTACTATATGTTAAAAATAAATGCTAAAATTTTTTTATAATAGAAAAAACAAGTACCTAAATATAAACAAATAAAAATTTCAATTAAAAAATTAAAATGAAAGTTTGTTTTTTTTCCTGAAAGTTTGGGCCAAAGATATGGGCATGTATTATATATGGGTGCACATTATACATGGGAGTGCACTATACATGGCAAAATATGGTAAGTTGCACATATTTTTCCTAGTTTGTCATCTTTTTACATTCTTTATGAAGTTTTTTACATGTAAATGTGTTCCTTTCCTTTAATTTTCTTAACATTGATTTTATTAGTCCCTTCTCTTTTTGCTTCTGGATTTTGAGTCATTTTTATAAAAATATTTTGCCACTGTCATATAATATAGCAGTTCACTCATGTTTTCATCTCATAGTTACATGGTTTTATTTGATTAAATTTCTGATACGTTTAAAATTTATCCTATTTTATGATGTAAGAAATAGATCAACTTTTCCTTTTTAAAGGAAAATTATTTGCTTATGCCAATACCACTTACTTAAAAGTCTCTTTTCCCCACCAATTTGAGTTAGTGGTTTTGTCATAGATTAAACTTTCTTATGCATCTCTATTCATGACAGGGTTTTCTACTCTATTGAAGATACTACTAAGGGTTTTGACTGAATTCTGAGTTTTAGGTAAATGAATCAGCAGGTCCTGTGTTGCCCATAGCACAGGGGATGTATAAAGTTGTATTAGCCATTGACTGTGCTGAATAAAAACCTGAAACATTGTGGATGTTCAATAAGTATTCAGTTGCATGGGTGACTCAAAAAAAATAAATTAGTAAATAATTATATATACATTTGAGATATATATTTTGAACAGGTTAAGATCTCTATGAAATGTCAATTACTATCCATACAGTGGTGGAAAGATAATGGGAAGAAAATTAATGATGAGATTCATCATCTATCTACTTAGCAACCAATGCTAGTTCTAGGTCACAAAGATTTACACCTATGTTTCCTTCAAGAGTTTTATAATTTTAATTCTTACATTTAAGTTTTAGATCTATTTTAAGCTATTTTAAATATATATATTTGGTGTCAGGTAGTGATCCAATTTCATTCTTTTGCATGTGGATATCCAGTTGTCATAGCACCATTTATTGAAAAGACTATTATTTCCCTATTGGCATTGTTGCCAAAAATCAATTGATCATTAACATAAGGGTTTAATTCTGGATTCTCAATTCTTTTCATTGATCTCTATATCTGTCCTTATGCTAGTACCATATTTTCTTGATTACTGTAGCTTTGTAGTACATTTTGAAATCAGTAAGTGTAAATCCTCCTACTTTGTTCTTTTTCAAAAAAAATTTTGGTTCACGTTGGTTCCTTGATTTTCTATTAGAATTTTAGGATCAATTTGTCAATTTCTGCAGAATTAGGCTGTCATAGAGATTGTGGTGAATCTGTAGATTAATTTGGGGAGTATTGCCATCTCAATAATATTAAGTCTTCCAGTTCATGAGCATGGGATACTTTTCTATTTATTTAGATATTTGCTAATTTCTTTCAACAGTGTTTTGTAGTTTTTGGAGGTTGATTTCTTCTGTTAAATGTATATCCTTTTGTTAAAGGTTTGCATTTCTTTTGTTAAATAAATATTTTATTCTTTTTGATGCTCTTGTCAATGGAATTGTTTCCTTAATTTTATTTTCTGAGGGTTAATTATGTGTATACAAATGCTATTGGTTTTTCTATAATAATCTTATATTCTGCAACCTTGCCAAACTCATTAGTTCTAATAGTTTGTTTTCAGTGGATTCCTTAGGATTTTCTATATATAATATCTTGTCATCTGCAAATAGATAGCTTTGCTTTTTTCTTTTAAATCTGGGTGCTTTTTATTTCATTTTCTTGTCTAATTGCCTTGAATAGAACTACCAGTATAGTATGGAATAGAGATGACAATAGTGGATGTTCTTGTCTTGTTCCCGACCTTAGGAGGAAAATATTCAGTCTTTCACCATTAAGTATGGTGCTAATTGTGGGTTTATGTAGGTGCTCTTTATTAGATTAAGGATGTTTTCTATTCTTTTTGGTTAATTGTTTTATTTAATCATCAAAGATTATTAGATTTTGTGAAATAGTTTTTTCTGTATTTATGGAGGTAAGTGCATGATTTTAGTGATTTATTTTATTTATGTGGTGTACTACATTAATTGATTTTCAAATCTTAAACCAACTTTGCATTCCTAAAATAAATTTCAGTTGAGTGTGGTGTACATTACTTTTTAATGCTTTTGGACTTGGTTTGCTAGTATTTTGTTAAGGACTTTATATCTATAATCATAAGAAATAATCTATAGTTTTTATTTTTTTCCTGTGATGTCTTTGTTTTAGTATCAGAATAATTTTGACCTCATAGAATGAATTAGGAAGTATTACTGTCTCTTAACTTTTTGGCAAACTTTGTAAAGAATACTGTTTATTCTTATTTAAATGTTATGGTATTGTTTACCAGTGAAGCCATTCAGGCCTAATAATTTAATCTGTTTACTTGTCATAGGTGTGTTCAGATCAGATTTCTGTTTCTTTTTAAGTTAGTTTTGGCAGTCTTGTAGAATCATATTCATTTCACTTAAATTATTTAATTAGTTGGCAGATAGTTGTTCATGTTATTTCGTTATAACCTTATATATTTCTGTGAGGTCAGTGGAAATGCCCCCTATTTAATTCTTAAGTTTGGTCATTTGAGTATTTTTCTTTTTATGTTTGGTCAGTCTAGTTAAAGTTTTGCCAATTTTCTTATTCGTTTGAAGAATTAACTTTTGATTTTGTTGCTTTTCTTCATTTTTTAAATTCTCTGTTTCATCAGTTTCTGCTCTGATTCTCATTGTTTCATTTGCTCGCTTTTGGTTTAGTTTGCTCTTCTTTTTCTAGAATCTTAAGGAGGAATTCATTATGAAAGTGGAGTAGTGATCTCTCCAGCTATTAATGTAGAACTTTCTCTTTCTCCATTCAATTCTGTCAATTTCTGCTTTGTTTATTTTTGGAGTTTTTGTCATTAGGGATATATATTAATATGTTTATAATTGTTAATCTTCAGGGATTGCCATTTTAATAATTTTAAGATGTCTTTAGCAACATTTTTTGTTTTGTTTTAAAGTTCATTTTCTCTGATTTAGTATAGCCACTTCAGCTGTGTTTTGTCTGTTCCTTGCATTGTATATCTTTTCCATCTTTTTACTTTCAATCTGTTTGTATCTTTGAGTCTAAAGTATGTCTTTCGTACACATCATATAATTGGGCCCTTTTTTTTTTCTTTTTTAAATCCAATCTGAAAATCTCTGTCTTTTGATATAGTTATTTAATCCATTCACATTGAATGTTACGATACTATAATTGGATTTATAAGTGGATTTACCATTTTACTCTTGACTTTCTCTTCCTCTGAGTGCTTTGTTTAGCTGCCTGCCTTATTTGTTATCACACTAAGTTGTTAGGCTTCACCAATTGTCAGCTGACTTCTCAATTGTTTTTGATAATGCCTGGTGTCTAATTTGCTCCACAGTCTGATCCATTAATGCAGGTTGGAATAGTTTTTGAGGACAATGTTTGAGGCATTTTTTTCTGAGTGGTATTCTTGGCTATTTTCCTGATTTTTTTCTGGTGAGCTAGCTGGCCTATCTTTTAATTGGTTAAGAGGTACAGGGCTCCTTTTAATTATTTACCAGTAACATGCCCTTTGTTTTTTGAGAGCACCCTTGGGCTTGAACTTTCCCACACTGTTTACAATAAAATCATTTCCTTTGTGGAGTGTTCTGGAGCCTTTTGTTTTTGTGGGTTACCTTCCAGGGACTTCAGCAAACTCTGGAGCCATTCTTTGTGTCCAGGACAGGGAGTGGTAGCCTCTAATCTTGGCTTGTTTCTCTTGATGTGAAACCTCTATTCTAAGACTGACTGGAGGGGATAATTGGGTCCCTAGGATTGGTGTGGCACCTCTGGTATAGTGCTTCTTCCCTATGAGTGGGTACTGGGTGGAGGATGGGAAACCCAATCTCTCCACCACATTCACAAAGAATTTAGCCTATCCAACTTGAAGTTGGCTCGTATCCTACCTCTCCCAGTGAGACACATTAGCCCTTAATGGGAGGTGGAGGGAGAGGGAGTCTTACCTTTTGAGCAAACCCATTCAGAATGGAGCTTCCCACAAGCTGAGTTGGAAGGGAGAGGGAGCTCGAGTGCCACAGAATTGCTCTTCTTATCAAAATTTAGTAGGTTTTATTGAATAAATGCTTCCTTACTTTCTCATGCCTTCAGGACAATTTCTAGAGACTTTAAATATTAAAAAAAAAAAAAATCGTTCATCGGTTATAATTGTTTTACTGGTCTTCAGGGCTCTCCCATGGCCATTCTGGAAATAGAGCCTTGTCACTTCTGAAAATGCTTTCCAATGTGAAAGAAACATTTCAGATGGGAGCTGTGCTTTGGAAAGTTGAGATAAGTATAAAATCCTAACAGTGAATAAAGAAAGAGGTGTGTGTAGTGGGGAAATTCCCAGTAGGAAGCAGATGGCCCACACTAGAGATCATTTAAAGAGGGTACTTTAAAGTCAGCCAGCAAGGGTGTTCGGGAGCAGTGGCAGCAGGAAGTGGCGCCACCCGCTGCATGGTCTGCAGGAGGACAGGGAGCAGTTACCGGAAACTTGTGTGAGCTGGAGCAATCCTGCCCCACAAGACAGGAACAGAGGCCTCATGTCAAGGATTATGGCCTGGGAGGGAGAGAAGAAAGAGGCAAGAGTGGGAGGAAGTTCACTCTCAGAAGGGCTCAGTACTCTTACCCTCTGATCTCCTGCCAATGCCTCTCATTGGCCAGACCTAGTGGAAGGCAGAGGGCAAGTGAGCTGGAGAAATATGATCCACAGAGTACAGCCTCCCAGGGAACAGAATGGGGCACACATGAGGAACACCCATCCCAGCAGGCTTCTCTGCATGTGAGTGGCAATGCTGTGATCCGCAAGGCTCTAATGACTAGATCCTTTCAGGGCACAGTGGTAAGAAAGCACTGACTGAATGACATGGATCTGCTTATATTCACATCTCCCAACACGTGCCTTCTCCAGAGTCTATAGTGCTCACCCTCATTTTCATCAGGAATCACATGTTTAGTGCCCTGGGAAAGACAAAGGCAACTTCCAATGGCATTTTAAGCCAAGGAAGTTGGAGCAAAGATGTCAGCAGGATTTTGTAGTGCTCTGGGAAACCAGCATGGAATAAGTTGTCTGTCTAAGGTGTAAACTGAAAAGAGGAAAGCTGCCTTGGTTTTGCAGATCCTATCAGCTGTCAAAGGTGTGCTCTAACTATAGGCACTTACAAGGCAGAGGAAAGAGAACTTGTGAATGGTCTCATTTCATTTAGTGACAGTGAAATCATAGTCTGCAATAAGTTTCCCAGGACCCCACCACTGATGATAATGAAATACCTGAGTAATAGCCCATACAATAAGCTGGAATAACTAACTCAGGCTGATTCGTATACGTGTAAGCTGGCAAATAGCCAAATCACTGCCTTCAGGTTCCCTCTTCCACGAACTTGGAGAGCAGCCCCTCGACTTCAGGAAGGGCTGGAGAGTGGCAGCATCTCAGATCAGTGTGGCTTTGTGTCAGCATTTGCTAGAGTTCTGCCAGAATTTTCTCTGAGGCTCAAAGCTCCCACTTTACCTCCTTACTCTTCTATCTTTTTTTTTCTGAACTATTTTTTCCCCTTTTACTTTCCCTCAGGCTTTTTTCAACTTTCTGACCCTAACACCTCAGCAAGGATGCTGTTAGACACTTGTTTTCTTTCTATGACCCAAAGAACCAGGTCCTGGCATCTGGTCATCTTTACCCTGAAACCACTCTCTCACCAAACTACCTTTCACCTGGTAGTTTCACCAGGCGGTCCCCCTCTTAACAAGCAGATTCCCTCCTTTCTTTTTTTTTTAAAGATCTTTAAAATTGTTTTGAGAGAAGGTGAGAGAGAGAGAGAGAGAGAGAGAGAGAGAGAGAGAGAGAGAAAGGAGTTGGGAGGGCCCAGAGCAGTCACCATAGTTGTACATCATTATCTGTGACACAGTTTCACTCCACACAGGTGGGTGTGGGGCCACATGGGGTGGGAACCAAACTGAACCAGGGACCTCCCACATGGGAGGCAAGAACCTTCGCTGCCATCCCAGTGGTTGCCAGGTGCGCTGCAGTTCAGCACACAGGTTTGCACGGGCCAGGGCCAGGATTCAATCCCCAGACCTCATGGTTGCAAGGCAGGTGTTCAACCTTCTGAGCTATCCCAGTATCCCTCAACCCACCCTTCCCCATTTGCTTTATTTTGGTCTAAAGTAGAGTTGCTGCCTCTCTCTCCATGTATCCTTCACCTTCCTCTGGACTGTTTTTGTGCTAATAGCAGTTTTAAATAAGGTACCCCCCCCCCCGAAAGTAGGGGGAGGTGGGAAAAGGGAGAAAGAATGATTTACAATTGCAATTAGGGCTTTGGAGCCTTTGGGCTCTAGGCAGCAGGTCATATGTTGATACCTGTGGCTGAAACTAACTATAAGACTTGGAGAAGATGGTAAATGCTTAGTTTCATGACACACAAATAACACAGTCTGACTGTTGCTAGGGAAAAAATTATTCTGACATTTCAAATGGTAAGGAAGACTTTGCTAAAATGGTGAGGAAGACTTTATTCAGGACGACTGATGTAGATGTCAGGACTATTGCAACAGAAGAGAGAGATTGTGCTCAGCTCTGAATATAGAAGACAGCTGGGCTTTCCCAGCCAATGAGCAGAAGCGGGGCGCGAGGAAGGTCAACAGATGGAAAATTGCTGAGACACCGAGGGTAGGGGATCCTTGTTGAAAACAGGCCAGGATGATCCGATGTCAAGGGTGGGGGAGAAACAACTTGTTCCGATCGATTGAGTTAGCCAGATTCCTGCTAAAACAGGGCTATGCAGGCTACCGATAAAGTCCAAGGATAAGGGCTAGTTGTAAAGAAGTTCTCAGAGCAGTGTGACTTAAATTTCAGACAAGGAGAGAGACTTTGTCACTGTCTATCATACTGTTAACTTGCTAAGCGTACCTGGGTTTGCAACCTTGTGTCAGTGACTACATAGAATTAATATAAAAGTACCACAGTCTTCATTAAAAGAAAGCAAATATTGGGGAAAACTGCACAGCCTATTGATCAGGCACGCTAACTTGTAGGAATTTCTAGTTTCAACCAACTCTGTTTAACTTCTTGTCCTTGCTTTGCTGGAAATGAATGCGTCGTTGCATTATAAGCTGTAGGCTTTTGAAGTGTATACCGTGTGATGTCAAAATAATATTTGATATCATCAAATCTTTGGAGATGCATGCTAGTTGACACAGAAAGCTGGGTGGAGGTTTTCTTATAAACACAAACTCAGTGGTGTGGTGTGACGTATGCTTCCCTTGTGTGGTTTGGAGTTAAGCCAAACCACATTTGACATGAAGGGGGAGAACTTCCATTCGGAACTCATTTGCTGCTCAATCAATACCCAAATCACAGTCTCCCCTAATTAGAGATGTCTTGGTTTCAAGCAGGAAGAGATGAGAATAAACATGTATGTTTGTAAGTGGATCTTCCCTCGAAAAATGGCAATTCTGTTATAATTATACTGGTATGATGAAATTAATCATTCTAAATCATTAAAAAATTAATTTGAAGAGACTCTTCTTAAAGCTTTTAGAGAAGTACTTTATATATTTATAAATTTATGTCATGTGAATTAGAATGAACCTTAGATATTAATATCATCCATTCCATCCCCCCTCGTTTTATTTTTTTAAGATTTATTTTTATTGTTTTCAACAGAGAGAGGGAGAGAGACAGAGAGAAGGGGGAGGGCACACAGCAGTTTCCATAATTGTACGTCATTAGTTTTCAATATAGTTTCACTCCACAGGTGGGTGTGGGTCTGGGTAGGGCAGGAACTGGGCCGGGGGCTTCCGGCATGGGAGGTGCACCACGTGAGCTGGGGGCCTCCTACATGGGAAGCTCACTCCATTGAGAACCAAACTGAGGGCACTCCCCAGTTCAGCATATGGATCCACAGAGGCCGGGGCCGGGATTCAATTCTTGGACCCTGGGGCTGCCAGACGAGTGCTCAACCTGCTGAGCCATCCCGGCATCCCCCAACCCCTTCATTTTCAAATCAACAAATTGGAAGTCAAGAAAAAGATTTGAAAAGAGTTTTGGTAAGAAGTCTCATCCATATCGGCTTTTCTGTTTGTTTATTTGTTTTATGCTCTATAAATTATGATGCTAATACCGACACCCAATATAGCTGTATATTTTACAAAACATAACTGAGAAGCAATTTAGTTTAGGAAACATGCCTATTTTGGCAGCAAAAGATCAGAAATAGTAAAACAAAGGACAAATTCCTGACGATTTGGGATTAAGGTTAGTTTCTACTAGGAATTTCACCAAGGACCATTTCACATTTTTTGATTACAATTTTTTAATCTTGTTTTTATAACTTAAATGTTTGAATTTAATTTAAAAAACAGCTCTGCTAATCATAGGAAAGGGGGATTATATCATACCATTTCACCTCAGATTGGGTCTTAAGGCACATTCACAAGGAAATCACTCCCCTTTGAAAATGAACAGAGTTTGGGGTGTGGTGTAAAGTGCAGGGGTTAGGGATTGCTTGTGGAATGTGACATTTTGGTCATGATATTTGAGAAATAGTTTATGATATTCTCTTAGGACTTGTGTACTCCATGGGTGAGCATAGCCCCCGACTCAAAGGGGAGTCTGTTTATCATGGATCCCAGGAAACAGGCTGTGGAAGAGACTTACGTAGGAATTGGTTCAGGTTGTGAGAAAAAAGAACACTGTTGTGGTGTCACCGGAATTCTTCAGCTTCGTTCTTCAGTGTGTATAAACTTCTCCCGAGGTGGAGAGCAGCAGATGCGAGAGCACCAAAGGACACAGAAGTCTTGACAGGCTGGGAGCTGAGGAGCACATGTGTGTCTTTCAGGAGAGTGTGGGGTAAATCAAAAGCCTTTAGCTTCACCTACATCACCGACTTCTCCAGGTCAGCTTTGCGCAGTGCTGAGAGCCTCTGTTGCTCAGAAATGACCCCGGAATCAGCCAGGACTCCAGGCGTCTCTGAGGTCATCACACTTTCCTCTGAGAACCTCTGGCTGCACCTGTAGTTCAGTTCATCCGACAGTGAGCCACAAAGCATGTCCTATTCCCGATGGGCACAGTTACTGCCTGGGGTGGAAGCAAGAGACGGCAGAATAGCTTGGGTTGAAATGTGGGGAGAACAGGGGCGAGTTGCTAAAGCCCATTCAGCCTCAGCTTCCTCATGTGTGATAAGAATTTTATGACTTTATAGGATTGTGGTGAAGATGAACTGAGTTTGTGCATGGAAAGTGCTCAGCATCGCAGCACCAGGGGCTTTGATAGGCCAATGTCTTCCAGAGAATGTCTCTGAGCTATTAACTTTGGGATGGCTGGACCGCCTGACTTACATCCACTAATTCATTCAACATGCTTGTGGAGCACGTTTTCTCCTCTTGAAAGCTCTCTGCTGGTCTATAAAATTGTGAATTGCTTGGAAGAAAATCAGAAGAAAACAAACCATTTGTGGCTCCTGTTGGCATGTGGGCTGGTATTAAATGTAGAACTATCTCCATGAAAAGTTAAATGACTCCCTTTCTGATACTGAAGACCCAAGATGACAAGACAAATGTTTCAAGTCTCTGGCAAGAACATTCTTTGGAAGACAACTAAGTGTCTCGTTGTGGTTTTGCTGCCCTAAGAATCATAAAAACAACAAACAAAAGACAAGAAACAAAACAACCAAACCGGGCTGAGCCATCTTGAGACAGCTCAGTTCCCAGGGTCTGCAAGACAGAATTCCTTAAATCCATCTGCTGCAGGAAGTTGGGGAAAGACATAGTTGTGGAAATTCAAAACATCAGGTTTAAACTAAGGAACATTCTTCCTGGAAATGTGTGTATGTAAGCTGCCTGCAGAGCTGCCTCTAGCCCCAGGGCAGCCTGGGAAAACTCTGTGGAGTTAGGGAAACATTTTGCTTCCCCCCATTCCTGGGGGATCCCCATGGGTGTGAGGCTCAGCTGGTACTTACAAACATGAGGTGAGGGAGGTCATTCTAGAGCAGGGGGAGCCACTCAGCTCTCTTCTTTCTGTTTTTGGGAATTTGCATACTTGATGGAAAGAGCCGGTCCTTTGAAGTTGGACAGACATGAGTTCAAATCTTGTCACTGACACTTTCTAATTGAGTGATCTGGGGGAGTTCCTTCATTTGTTAAGGATGGTGACACCAACCTTATGAAATCTCTGTGAGGATGAGATGAGATAACACATGCAAAGCATTGTTTGTAAAATAGGTACTCAGTATATATTTTTTGGGTAGTAGGTTGGGAAGCACAACAAAGTCCATAATGGAAGAAAGCCATGCAGTGTGAGCAGAGCCCGTGGACCATTTGTCTGGGTTTGGGGCTCTGGTGTTGTGTGATACAGTCCAGACTCCTTGATTACCTTTTGTTGGAACACACCTTTTCAGTTAGTATAGGCTTTAGAATTGCATTTTTGGCATAGAGTTCAGTGTTGGGAACACAGAGTTAAGAACAACCAGAAGGACTCACTTGGCCATTGCAGTCCTGCATTCTAGTAACGTCTGGAGCTCTGAGAACTTCCAAGGGTCTTTGATTAAAGCTCCAATAGTTTTTGGTGCAAACCAAAAATATGACCCAGGGATCCCTGAGGTGCCTCAAGGAGGGCTATTCGGCTTGTTACTCACACAAGGAGGCTGTTAATCCTGGGTTGGTTCTAACACTATGAGGGCCCATGTAAGCAAACCAAAACCTAAACCTGTAAATGCCTCAAGGTTATGACATCTAAACACTAAGGACAACCAATCACAAACAGCCAACTAGACTTTAAGTTATAGCCAGTCAAGTAATTTCCTTTCTGTGTATAAATCTTTCCCCTGGCTCCTCTGGGTGGAGTGTTTCTAACCACTTCCGATTTGGTGCTGCCCAATTGGAATAAATTTTTGCTCAAATGAATTCTTAAAATTTTTAGTACGCCTCAGTTTATCTTTTAATAGGCTGACTATCAAGCCCTGATGGCTTTTGGACCCAGGATCTGTGACCTGCTAAAGTGCCCAAAGAACTCTTGGTTCCTGGAAGATTAAGATGAAGGATTGTTCATTTCTTAGTCCCAGATATCACCTCTGAACCTTACTGGAAACCTGAGAAGCCAAGGCCGGGTTGGAGCAGTGGAGAGTGACTGTTGAGGGGCACCTGATGTTACTGGATAGATTCATTTCTTTAATAAGTGTCTGGGAGAGCCCCGTCTCAGATTCTGCAGAAGCAGCTCAATAAGACCATGCTCTTGCCCTCAAAAAGATTCCATTCTTGACCTCACTCCAGCTGGCACTGTCTTAAAGACAACGCACATTTCCCAAAAGCTCAACCCTGGGAGAACCTTTTTCAAAACACGAGAGAGCTCTGGTTCCAGGGCTTGGCTTTCTACTAGAGCAATCGCTCTGAACTAACTACATTTTCTTCATGGACAAACAGACTGAGTTGTCAGGGGTACTCAACTCTATTGCTCTTCAGTATTGCCTGGAGGAGCTTTGTAAGCACCTAGATTGGATTCCTGGGATCCAGTCCAGACTTGTTTAATCTGATTTCCCAAGGGTAAAACTGACCTTCTCCAGGGGATGTTGAGGTACATTCAGGTAGAGACACAGGCTGAGAACTCCAAGCCCAGGACCCTTTAGAGATCCCAACACTGTAGTAAGAAGAAAAAGCTCCTTTCTTGCACAGAAATATCTCATTTTAGCATGGGATGTGGGTTTGAGGTAATTTACTCTGCTCCTCCCCAGAAGCCTTCAGATAGCTGAAAAGACAGCTATGTTGTCAG
>PVKE010045772.1:0-12495 GCA_004027555.1 Craseonycteris thonglongyai | reverse complement strand
CATCTTACACCTGTTAGAATGGCTATAATCAACAAGACAAGGGATAACAAGTGCTGGAGAGGCTGTGGACAAAAAGGAACCCTCATACACTGCTGGTGGGAATGTAAACTGGTACAACCACTATGGAAGGCTGTATGGAGATTCCTCAAAAAATTACGAATGGAATTACCATATGACCCAGCCATCCCTCTACTGGGCAGCTACCCAAAAAACCTGAAAACCTTAATTTTTAAAGATGTTCGTACCCGCATATTCATCGCAGCGCTGTTCACAGTGGCCAGAACATGGAAACAACCAAAATGCCCTTCAATAGATGACTGGATAAAGAAGTTGTGGTACATTTACACAATGGAATACTGCTGAGCGATAAGAAATGATGAAATACAGTCATTTGTGGCCACATGGATGGACCTAGAGACAATCTTATTAAGCAAAATAAGTCAGAATGAAAGAATCCAGAAAAATATGACCTCACTTATAGGTGGAATATAAAACTGAAAATTACAAAGACACAGAGACCTATGGACACACTCAATAACTTGGTGATTGCTTGAGGAAAGGGGAGGAGGGAAGGTGGGAGAGGGCACCAGCATTATGGACACACTCGATGGTTTGATGTTTACCTGGAGAGGAGTGGGGAGGGAGATTTGTGGGGGTAGGGGGGAGTGGGCACAAGATATATGGTGTTGGAGGGGGACCTGATTCTGGGAGCTGGGCACATAATGCGATGCATGGGTGATGTGATGTGGAGTTGTACATCGGGAAACTATCTAATTGTTACCAACCAATGTCACCCCATTAAATTTAACAATAACATATAATAATATTAACAATAAAAAAAAAAGTTTACCTAAGGCAAATGTATATTTTAGCAGAAGAATTTAGCTAACCCTTTGTCAGAGTCAAAGGACTAAAAGTCCTCTGTCCTAGCAGCACACAAGAAAGCTTAAAGAGAAGTCAAGTCCATGTTGCCACCCTTTAAAGGCATTAGTAAGGACTTGTGGACTTTTTTAATTTGTCCATGCAAGGATGGAGCAATGTCTATAGTATTCCAACAAAGGCATTTATATTGAATGACATTAATTTTATCAGTACTACTTAGATCACCTTTTATTCTAATTAATAAGCTCCAATATCACCCCTGCAAACCCATTTCTCGGGCTCTACATAAATTAGCAATGCCTCTGGCCTTAATGAAAGATAAAGATACCCAAAGTACTTTTAATAGCTACCCCTAGGCAGGGATCTTCTTTCTGATTAAATGCTCAGTGATGACCCGTGGTGTAAGATTTCCTGATGAGACAATTGTTTGAACTTTGAATATGACTTAAGCATTACCTCACTGCTAATGCTGAACAGTTTTAAGGTATATTACAAATACTATGATTATTTTATGAGGAAGATAAGGTAATGGTTCTTTTCTTCATTGTTATTTTTTTAATGAAAATTATCAAATTCAATAGTAATATTTTTTATCCTGAGACTAAATCATAAAATTTTATAGTAATGTCTTTTTTTTATTATTGTTTTTGACAGAGAGAGAGAGAGAGATACAGAGACAGAGAGAGAATTGAACTGGGGGAACTCCCCAGTTCAGCATATGGGTCCGCATGGGCCGGGATTCGATCCTCAGTCCCCGGCGCTGCAAAGTGAGCGCTTAACCCACTGAACCATCCCTGCTTCCCCAGTAATGTCTTTTTATTGAGAATAATAATGTGCAAGAGTTCAAGGTTCATTTCCATAGGACTCTACCATAGTTTCTATAATTCCCTCTCATGATAATTTTCTGATTAGAAACACATTAAAAAGCCAACAAGTCTTTGATTGCTACTATTAAAAAAAGTAGGCTTCTAAGTGTGTAGGCAAAATTTCAACCTGCCTCAATTGTCTCAAATAAGAAGGTTATCAAGTATTATAGGTGTAATTGTTACAAGTAAGGACGTGTATATGTGTTGAGATCAAGAGAGGATGCAGGCATGAAGAGGGCAAGAGAAGCCTTAGGAAATCCTGCTGTCACCTTTCCCAGAGAATATTTTACTCCTTCTATTAGTTTTTCTGCTCAACTGCCCTTCAAGTTGTGCCTGAGGATTTTTAAAGTGCAGGGAGATTGTTAAGGGACAAAGGCTTAAGTGTTGTGTGGGAATAACCAGTTGAAGTTGACCAAGATTATAAAGTAATTTGCAAAGCGATTTGCTTCTACACAGAGCATTTAAGTGTTAGAATATCATACCACTACAAAAGAATTATCTAAAATGAGGTAATATACTGTATCGCACTGTACATGTTATAAGCAATTATGGAGGGATATACTTTCTTCACTTGTATTAATAAGGCTGAACAGAATATAAAGAAATAAAAGCCTGGAGTATATAACAACTCCTGAGGCAAATTGAAAGAAATTATGAAAGAATTCATTGTATTATTGGAACAAAGCAAAATGAAATACATTGTGACAACGTGATATAAATCACAGGATAATATCACATCTTAATAACCAATGCTGAACAGAAGAGAGACTTCTGTGTTGATTTACTATGTAGAAAATGTGACATGACAGAGGATCCTTCACCAGCCAAATGTCTACATAACTAGAGCTGTCGGTTAGACTTTCCTTTTGAGTACGTGACTGAGATGTCGCCCAGAGCCGAATAGACATGGGCTGAACAAAATATGGTCAATGACTCTTCTTTGCCCCTGTTCCACTGAGTCAATGCTCGATCCTTTACTATCCTGAGATAATTCCAGTGTCAGGTTTTTATTCAGCAGTATAAACTACCAGCTAATTACCATGTGCCAAAACAAGGCTGTAGAAAGTGTAATCTATTAGCAATAATGTGTGTCTAACAATATAATTGCATCTGAAATAATGAAATGTTCATTTTAGTATTAAAATTAATAATGTCATATCAATGCCATTAATAATTAAGAATTCTTTTTATAACATCTCATCATTAATAACAACTCATTATGAAAAATTCGATTAATATCAACAATAATAAAAATAATATCACATTGTCTTTCTAAAGTTACAATTTTGCAAGAGTAATGAAAATACTGTACACACATTGCACTAGAACCTGCTGCGTCTGAGGATATCAGTTATGGAAATATATTACACTTTTAGATAAATAAAATACCTTTTGTTTTCTTTGTAATTTGTGAGTGAAAATTTTTATCATTAAGCACTTTAAAATTCTGTTTAAAATTGTCTATTTCCATGTTTACCGAGTATTGTGCATAGGATTAGGAGTAGTGCACAATTGATGTTACTGTGCTAGTTCCTAGTTGAGCATTAGTTTACATCTTCATTTGGGGATGGGTGCATAGATGTGCTTTTTATTTTTCTCCATAACTTTAATATACATCATCTATAACATTTTCAATACATATATTATATTATATTATATTTTTTTATAGTTCACCTCCTTATCTTTCTAGGGAACCATATCTCAGCTATTTAACACAGGTAATTTTCTACTTATCTGTGTTTTCTCTATCTCAGCAATGTATTCTAACACATGAAAATATAATACCTGGAGATCAGGGATAAGCAAACCATAGGCTGTGGGCCAAATCTGTCTACCCACAGTCTGTTTTTTATACATAAAGTTTCATTGAAGCATAGCCACATTCATTTGTTTTCTGGTTACCTATGGCTGCTTTCACCCTTCAACAGTAGAGTACAGTAGTAGTAATTAAGACCATATGCCTGCAAAGCTAAAATATTTACTGGCCCTTTACAGAAAAAGGGTATTGAACTCTCCTCTAGATGATAGAAAATAATCTTGACATTTCTCAAATACAGATAAAGAAAATAAAAAGGGAAAGTAAAATCAATATCATATCCTTAAGACTTGCTATTTTCATATTTTATATTATATTTTAGCATGACATTATACTAGTAAACTACTGTTTCATTATTCATTGTTATTTGTTGTTAGAATAAGATTAAACGTATAAAATAAAGTCAATGCTAAGGACAGAGAAGGACTTCGATATAGGATTGTTGAAGCAGTAAAAGAGTGTAAGCTTTATTTTAGGATTAGAAAGGATATATCTTGAAATAATATTAGTGATTCATTCTTGTCATTATTCACCTATCAATATTTTTCCATTGTTATTTATCCATATTAAACCATGAGAACAGAGGAACACCAAGGTACTTTCTACATCTGGTTCTCAAAAATGTTTAATTATGGGGGATGCTGGGATGTCTCAGTGAGCTGAGAGCTCATTTGCAGCCCTGGGGTCTGGGGATCAAGTCCCCGGCCTGGCCCATGCTGACTGGGGTGAGCTTCCCATGTGGGAGGCTCCCCGTTCGGTTCCATCTTGTGTGGTCCTGCATCCACCTGTGTGGAATGAAACTATGTCAGAACTGATGATGTGTGGCTGTGGGAACTGCTCTGGTCCCTACTCCCTCTGTCTCCCTTTCTTTGTCAAACAATATTTAATTATGAAAAATTTCAAAAAAAACAAAAGTTGTCAGAAGAGTTAAATACATTCCCATATATACTCTATCAATCTTCAATGATATTCAACTCATTGTCAATTTTATTTTATCTACATTGCAATTCTGTCTTCTCTGATATTATTTTGAAACAAATCATATCATTTAATCTTTAAATATTTCAGTGTTTCTAAAACTTACAACTTTTTATTTAACTGTGCCACCATTTTATACCTAAAATTAACATGATTTCTTAATATTATAATATATCCACTTTGTACTCACATTTTGAATTATCTCATGAATTTTCTCTCTCACTCTCTCTCTCCCTTTTTCTCTCTTTACAGTTTATTTCTTTAAATCAGGATACAAAAAATTTCTACCAATTTTTACATCCAGTTTGAGGATTCACAGGGCATGTACTTATCTTGCTTTTTATCTGGACTTTTTTAAGAATATACAAAGATAAAGAATGGGCAACATTAGTACAGCACCAAAGGCCTCTATGGAGTAAAGGGTAGGATAAAGCAGGTGTGGCATGACCATGGAACCTCTTCCTCATATTCACTCTTAACTCTGCAAGATGTCAATCTAGGTAAAGGTATGCTCCCAGTGTTGCTCTTTCAAAGAGCTTAAAGTCGTCCTCAATTAGTGGCATTAGTTGGTGCCAGGCAACAAAGGGCCATTATCAACACGGGTTCTGTGGCAGCTGGGGTTCTCCTCCCTGGACTCATCCATTCCTCTCTCCTAAAATTCATCTGGAATGGAGACCAGGCCCTTGACCTCTCACCAAATCACTGTCAGGAACAGGAAAGCCCGGGCCCAAATAGCCACATCACTGAGGAGTGCAACTACTTCAAAAGTAAAACAGAACAACCACAGGGACAGTATGCCACACTTGAGGCAATTATTGAAACAGACAGACTAATAATGTAAACAAAGCATCAAAAATATAGTCAAGGAAATAAGAAAACTTATGAATAACCTGAAACAAAGCCAAGACATGATAAAACAATAACTAAGTGGAAAAATATGAGCAATTTCATAGGTATGAATAAGATAATGAAGAACATTATTAGAGGGAGAGTGAATGAGTTGTAAAACCAAACTGAAGCTGTCTCTCAGAAGGCGGCGGGAAGGCATAAGTACGTTAAAATACAAAGAAAAAAATGAGAGACTAGAACTAGAATTACAAGAGAAGATATTTGTAAAAATGAAAGGGAAAAATTCCACGGTAAAGCTGGATAAATTATCTTAAATACAATGTGTTTTTCTTGCTAAACAGAAGTAATGAAACAAATCCACATTCGGACACATTATAGTAATATAAAGAACATCAAAGAAAAACAGAATTTTAAAAAGCTTCCAGAGAAAGAAAGCAGATTACCAGCATAAAAATAACAATCATAATGTCATTAAATTTATTAAAGCAACACTGAATACAAAAAGAACAAAAAGCATATTTTTCAAATATTTATGGGCAAGAAACCATTGAGCTTAGAATTTTAAATACAGCCAAAGGTCAATGAAGATTTCCTCTGGTAAACTAACAAACAAACAAATGACCTCACAATTTTAGCTTTGACTACAAAGACTAATATCAAAAACATAAATGTAGTAACTCAAAAAAAGAAGAAAAAAACAAAACAAAACAGGTGAATACTTCCAGATATACAGAAAGTAATGTTAATCAACTGCCATGTAACCATGTAAATATTTTTTAAATGCCTGAACAGAAGAAAAAATAATTAGAGTGGCTCCACAACAACCCAGGAAGAAAAACAGAAATACCAAGTTCTCTGTGAATATAGTGGTGAAGAGAGACCAATGGGACAGGAAAACACGATGAAGTAAATATCTGGCTGAGGAAGATTAATAGATATTTTTAAGCCATGGAAAATTCAGGGAAAAATCCTTTGAGTTTCCCCCTAACTGCCTAAAAGTATTTAGGTAGAGGGCCTGCTCCAAGAAGGGAGTTATCATCATAGATAACTATCGTTGAATATGAACTACTGTGTGATAAAACAGGAAAGAACCTAGCAAGGCTCATTTAACCAAAGTCCTCTCTGTGTCCCATCGGTAAACATGGCTCAGCAAACTTTTATTTATCAAACATATGCATTTCCATTTCACTGTGAATTGCCATCCCAGCCTTTGAAGTCCCAAACCATGTCCCACTGCTTTGTCTTTATCCCAAGATGGCACATAAGCCTCAACAGCCAGATTTGCCCTCAGGAATCATATTCTTACAAACCCCCTGTATATACATACATAATAAATTTCATTAGTTTCTCCTGTTAATTAGTCTCACGACAGCCAGAAGAATTAAGAAGGGTATAAGGAAAACTATTTTTCCTCTCTTACACCCACAACAAGGTTTGATAGAGATGGAAGACCTACATATAAAGTAATAAAAGCACAATATTTTTGAAAGAAACTATATTAGTGTAAACTTACATTCTTGGGAAAGGGAGGGCCTTCTGAAACCAAACAGAATGAAGGTGATATGAATATACTAATGAGCTCAGCTACTCAAGGGACCACTGGCACATAAACATGAAATTAAAAGACAAGCCACAGGAAAAAAAATTTTTTTTTCATGTATATAAGAAGGATCCTGGCAGAGTACAAACCTACTTTATGTGCAATGGGAAGTATTGAAGTTTTTCAAACAGGGGAATGACTTTAGCAGAGCTGAACATTGTAAAAAATACAAAAGTCATATAGTCAAATGGAATTTTCTTAATGAAAATGTCACCAAAATATTTTAATTAGGACAGCTGTTAGCCACATAATTGAAAAAAAAATTATGTTCAAATTTACATAAAATTAAACATTTACAGGTTAATACTTGTTAGCACAATTATTTGTGTTATGGTAATATAAAAATATGATATATTTACACATTTAACATAAATACCATGTTATTTAACAAAAACAATAAAAATTGTAAATTGAACAACAAAATTTCCAAGTGCTCTGTTGCTTTAAAACACAAGTTACAAAATTAGCCTCTGATAAACGCTCGGTGACAAAATATTCATTAACAAAAAATACTAGTATCTACTTCACAATAACATTATTATATTTAAATAATAAAATTATAAAGTAATCTATTCAAAGTCCTTAGCATAGGGACTGGTTGGTAGGGCTAGTGGTCAGCTATCAGTACCATGAATGCAGGGTAGGCCTGAAAGAATGCAACCTGAGAGCTCTCTTTGGTATTGACCCAAATAGTTACAGAAGGTTCCAAGTGAAAAATTACGTGAAGTTCAAAATATATTTCCAATTAGTTTGAGATAGCTCTGATGTTAGAAAATCTTCCTCGGTACAGAAAGATTCATGGGATTGAATTACATGGGTAGGTAGGTGAATTATAACAATTTCTTTCTATTAACTTAAGCATTTTATTCTATCTGGATGTATTGGGAATGTTGGCAAGAATTTTACTGGTTCAGATAGCTCCAGCTCTCTGTGTCAGCACCAGCAAGGTGGCTGAGAGCTCTGCACTTCCTGTGGGCTCTATTACCTTAAGTTAAATACAGAGTCCTAAGTATTTAATATAAGTGCATATATTTGTGTATTTTTTAAAGGACAATTTAAAAAAACGAACTTGAAATAATAAGCATAAAAGCTGATAAAGGCAGCTGGACTATTTTTATACAGATAAAAATAATACTGGGTTTTTGTTTGTAGGAAACAGAATGATAACTTGTTGGGGTTTTTTGTTTGTTTGTTTGTTTGTTTGAGTTCAATCAAATGGGAAGAAAACAACTTCTCATTATTTAAGAATAAAATGCCCACAAGAAAGGGGAAAATATTTGTTTCTACTACATTTCAACCTGCATAAATATACACTTAAATAGCCACTATCCCTGGTATCCACTGGAGATATCCATTTAAATAGCTTTTGGCTATGACTCCCTAGTTTTTTAAAAGAGTTCCATTTTCAGGGTCAGGCATTTGCTGTCCATTTGCTACAGTTAAAAAAAAATGTGGGCAATGTTGTGTCTTTTGAGATACAGTAACATGACAGAAAGTGACAAATGGGGGAATGTGTCACGATGAAGCATGATATATTATAGCACAGTGATATGCTGATACTCAAAGAATCCATAATATGCATCTTTCTTTTTATTTGCTGCTACAACAGAGGAGATTATTCTTATAGATTAAAGGACTACTGTCACATCTTAGGTAACAAAGTAAATACATTTCACTACATTAATATTTCTCTATAAGACTGTCATGTGCTTTTTCTGTACTTCCTTTCTATTAATTTCAGATTAGCAATAGATGCATTTATAAGTAGAAATCTATTCCTTATGCCTGACTTAACCAGTGGCAACACAATATTTTGAGTCTGAATACCAAGTCATTAATAAGGAAAAAAGATTAATGTCAACAATGGACACAGTGTGACTGAATAAGAAGAATAGGTTTAAACACAATGATATTTTGATGATCTCCACAGGATCCTTTATTAAAAAAAATACAATGCATAAAAATCCCTAATTTTAAACAAATTATCCAGATTTTAAAATACATTTTTAAAGAAAAATTGCATTTTTTACATGTGTTCATTCAGGTTTAATGGATCCTATATGTTATTTTCGTGCTTCAAATATTACAAACCAATAACATCTATAATATTCAGTAAAGATGGCCTACAATCAGGTTTTTAGTTGACAACTAAGAACTACTGATTTTGTTTTCTAAAGAGGTATGCATTTTGCCTTGTTTCTTAGAAAACTGTTATGTTTTGAAGCCAAAACAAACTACAGTCTGTTATTAGGCATTAGTGATCATAATATATATTAATGCCCAAATAATATGCATGGTGAATACAACTGCAATATTAACATAAGCTGAAAAGAGTCAGCAATTTCATGTCACAAGTAAAGTTCTGTTAAGATGTTTTTCTTTCCATCATATTTTCTTTCTATTCATTTTCTTTATTTCCTCCATTCTTTCCTCTTATTTATCATCACTAAAGGATAGTCACTGGCGAATTTGCACAGTACCATCTCATAACTACTAGAATCAAAAGCCTGTTCTATATATGACAAGGCTATATAAGTGAATTTAAATAATTATCCCGAAGAATTCACTACTACGTATATTATAAACAACTTTTCCAAGACATGTTGACTCATGTATCATTAAGTCGATTCTTTTGTGCCTACCTATTTATATTAACTCCTGCATATACAAAGATAAGTTTATAGAAATAAAATAGCATATAAATTTTACTCACAGGAGTCAAAAATACAAATAACTCATTACGAAGCAATCACAAGTGTTATTGAATTTCTGCGCACATGTAAAAATCAGTAACAAAAAAGGAATTAATTCTTTACTGTACAGATTTCCTAGACTCATACTAATAATTAAATATTTTTAATACCTCTCTGCAGGAAAGAAACATCAGTTCAAAATAAAAGTGTTTTGGTATTTATGAGCATTGTTTTAAGTATGAAACTCAACTTTTTGCATATAATAAATTAGATTTAAAAAATTTCACATGAAAGATTTTGCAGTCAGTAAGGAGAATATTTAGTCATAGAAAATACATTTTGAGTTAAAAATGCTTTTTGCTTTAGTAAAAGAGAGTAAAAGCATTAAACTACACAGAAAGTTACATTTTTCAGAGAAGAAAGGCACTTGATTTTATATACATTCTCTGAGATGACTTTTTTTTTTAAACTAAGGTCTATTGACCAAAATTTCCTTTTATTAATAGATGGTGACATTTATAAACCATACTATCACATAAAAACAAATGATCAAAGTATTCTAATAATTATCTTCAAGGATACAGTTCTTATATAAAAATGTATAATTTGTTTTAGAGAATGTTAATGTTATATAAAAAGGTAAAAATGGCTAGCTTTTAATTTGTAACAATAAATATTTTATTTTTTAAATATAACAAAGCTTTATTTGGAAGAACAACAGTATGAATGTCATCATAAAAATTTCCATTTCTATGGACATACCATGTCTAAATCACTTGACATCAGCAACAATTCCAGTCTATTACAACCAAATCTGTTCCCTAGAAAAATGTACCTTATGACATGAAATAAATTAATTCTGCTGTAATGCCAATGAATAATGGAAAACATAAAATAAAGCTACTTCTCCTCTAGGTATTTAAATTTTGTCTTTACATTTGCTTTATCCAAACTCTGGATTAATTGCAAAATAAGATAGTAAAATAGTAGCATCCCAATAATGGAGGAGTCTAGGCAGTATGTGATAGATTGAAGCGACATGTTGAATTGTATTGAATTGTGTCATTGAGTATCTTTAAGAACATGGTTCATTGTGAGCTAAAAACAAACAAACAAAACCCTTTTACTTTAAAATCATAAACTTCAACAAAATTTTATTTTTCTGACTCTGATTTATATCTGATTCCTTTGCACAACTCAGGTTATTTAAGACCAAATTCTGTTTCCTTAGGGGAGGGTGTAGGAACACTACTACTCTAACTATAAACAGGCAATAGAACATCCGTATCTCCAACAGAACAGCATTTTGGTCAATTCAAATAAGTCAAAATTATAATAATTTAATATTCATTAAAATGCTTAGAAAGAATTAGAGAAATTACATAGAATTTTGTCTCTCTTATGTCCAGCCTTCGGTCAGCTGTAATAGTAAATCAAAAGTATTTTGCAATTCGAATTTAGTATTTCCTCAAGTTTCAGAGACTGCAGTAGCAGCCTGGCCTCTCTCTATGATTGTTCGTTATTCCTTTGGTGTCCTTCCTTCCGAGACAAATAACCTCTAATCAGTTGGCTGATTTACCATAGGATTTATAACAACCATCTCTCCAGAAGAAGGGAAAAAAGGCATATTCATAGTGTATGCTGATTTCTTTGTTGAACTTGTTCCCACCATGACCAGTTTCTAGCTACCAATCTATTGGCATTGAATGGCAAGTTAGGAAGAGATTCACAGTAGCACACCACTAAATAGTATTTTTAGCGTACCTATACAATAGTTATAAATAACATCAAGAGCATAGTAAATGTAAAATAATTTGGAAGTAATCGGTTGTGAGTTTGATTTTAATATAATTTGTTAATTATAAACCTATGTAATTTGATTTTTAATAAGATATTTTATACCACCAAGAGTCCTGAAAATTTAATAATTGACCCTCACAAACTGGTATAAGCTCACTACACCATTGAGTTTCCTCCAGAGAAATCTTTCTTTACACGTGCTAATTTAAAAAATTATACTATTTTATGTTCAGTGTTAAAACTGCAAATATTTGAAAGCAAAAAATAAAAATGAAGTCTTATCATAATCTTATTGGCATTAATTCAAATTAATGCCAAATTTCAAGTAATCAGCATTTTTGGTGTAGTCTCTTACACCAAAGACAGATGAATCTTCGTTATTATAAAAAATTTTAAGCCCCTACAATTATCTTTTAGGTTTGGCTCTTTGGTCATGTTTTCATCCTTAGCTGAGACATTGCTTATTATCTTTGCTAAATGATTTGTAACCTGAGGATATTCTGGGCAACAGTTGTACTTACATTGGCTCACTTCCTGGGAAGAAAGGGGGCAATGGAAAGACAATGGATACAAAACTCACTTGAGAGTTTCACACTGATATGTACCGGTAAAAAAGTGGCCCTGGGGTTAGAAGGATTCCTAAATGGTCTGGGGTAGATGTTTTGAATAGGGCACTAATGTATAAATCACCCTTTATTTTTCTGAGTTACCTCCATAGCTTTTTCTATATGAAGAAACAAGGCAATGAATTCAGAGCACGTTTCTGCACTTTTCCAATTTAAAAACCACCTTAGTGGCATATGACTATAATCTTTCTCATCTGTGTCCCTGAAATAGTAGACAGGAAGACAATAGATTTGGTCAATGAAATATGAGACAAATGTATTATGTCATTAGAATTCCTAATGAATCAGTAGTTACCTAACAACAGGAAACTACAGTTCTACCAGCCACTATTCTTCATAGCCACACAGAACAAAGTTCTCTGGGAGAAGGTGCTTTTTCTGGCTC